>OENM01002858.1:0-13675 GCA_900239745.1 Rotaria magnacalcarata
CCGCGTCAACTGATATTCATCAGCACTACACTCTAAAAAAATAGGTATCCTCGGAAACCCTTAGAGGGTTTCCGAATTTGTTACTATAGGAAACCTTTTAAGGGTTTCCGAGGTCTCTGAAACCCATAATGTCCATCATATCGAAACTTCAAATACTCACTCGGAAACCCTTTTTTTTGGGTTTCCGAGGATACCTATTTTTTTAGAGTGTACTAGTGAATACTGCTGTAACCAACCGTTAATTTCATATCCAACCCCTTATTTCTATCCCTAACCTTAATTCCTATCCTTAACCCTTAAACCTATNAAGGGTTTCCGAGGATACCTATTTTTTTAGAGTGTACTAGTGAATACTGCTGTAACCAACCGTTAATTTCATATCCAACCCCTTATTTCTATCCCTAACCTTAATTCCTATCCCTAACCCTTAAACCTATGCTTAACACTAATTCCTATCCTTAACCCTTAAACCTATTCTTAACCCTTAAACCTATTCTTAACCCTTAAACCTATTCTTAACCTTTAAACCTATTCTTAACCCTTAAATCTATCCTTAACCCTAATTCCTATCCTTAACACTAATTCCTATCCTTAACCCTTAAACCTATCCATGACACCTACTTCTATTTGTAATATGTACCTAGATTTGTTGTAAGCACAATAAGAGCCAGCGCTTCGTCCTCTATTCGTACAAAAAGGGCATCGTTGTTACGTGTCGTTGAGACGATCCTAAACAAAAAGAAGAAGAGTAACTTATATTGTAACATTGAACTTACCACTGAATTGGTCATTTACACATTCCAAAATAGATAACACCATTAACCCATTTGATCAAATTCAACATGTATTCCAATTGATTATTCTACATACCTAAAAAAAGACAATATTGAAGTCATTTAATCACATTGCAATTACATTTCTACTAATAATTCGGATATAACAAAAAAGTAAACGAATAATCACATTTTATAAGTTACCACTTACTATTTAATTGCTTATCGACACACCTGCACAGGTTCATGAATCCGACAAGGCGATTTGTTCGATGCGGGTCAGATCCTACAGTATTCTGATAGAATCGCGTCGCATCTTATAAGGATCGCACATGAATGCACCGAATGCCTGGGTTGACTTATCCGACCCGAATCCCCAAGGTCAAAACCGGTGATGATGGAAACAGATTGCTAGACGTCGATAACCTATTTCAGACTTCGATCAGAATTTAGATCGGAGTTGAAATGAAAAGTCTAACTTTGCAGCCACGGATATTTTGATGGACCCAATTTCTGACCAATGGGAGCTCGGATCGAAAAAATGATGACGGATTCGGATTCGTCGACCTCGATAACCTATTTGAGATTTACATTAGTTGAATCACCTTGAGAAAAAGTCGCACCGTAGTTTTAGCCAGAACCATTTTGGAAAGATGATTCAGCTTTAAAAAATGGTGCAAGGCAGAGGCTTTTTAAACATACGGAACTCTGCATCATCTAAAATGGTTCTTTATAGTCGCTAGAACCCTGCATGTTTTATTAGTAAACGAATAGAATCTTAAAAGGTTCAGTATCTTTGCTAGAAGCATTGCAGAATCCAAATGGTTCTGTATGACACCTTTTTTTGCGAGCACGAAATGTTTATATCATCGGAAANTAGTTTTAGCCAGAACCATTTTGGAAAGATGATTCAGCTTTAAAAAATGGTGCAAGGTAGAGGCTTTTTAAACATACGGAACTCTGGATCATCTAAAATGGTTCTTTATAGTCGCTAGAACCCTGCATGCTTTATTAGTAAACGAATAGAACTTTAAAAGGTTTAGTATCTTTGCTAGAAGCATTGCAGAATCCAAATGGTTCTGTATGACACCTTTTTTGCGAGCACGAAATGTTTATATCATCGGAAATCCTTTAGAATGTTCAACGGAAATTGGGACACCGATTTCAGTTGACTGCGACACCATTTTCAATTTAGGTATTTTCGGAAACCCACTTTGGTGTCTTAGGATACCCTTTCGAAATTGGGTTTTTTCGGAAACCGTTCTGGAAATGAAAAGGTACTTTCGGATACCCTTTCGGATACCAACTGAGTTTTTCTTCCAATATGGGTTTTCGACAATACCTTTCCGGTTTCCGAGAATACATTTGGGTTTCCGATAGCAAGAAAAAGATATTCTAGAATACTTTTTGAGTGTCCAATTAAGGACCCTCGGAAACATTTGGGTTTCCAAATGTTCGGAAACCGAAAGGATATTTTTAGAAACCCTTTCACTGTTCGAAAACCCTCTCGGAAACGGAAAAGGGTTTCCGAGTGGGTTTCCGAACTCGATTCGGTTTTCTAGGATACGGAAATTTTTTAGAGTGTATGGAGGTCCCTGAGTCGAAATCCGTAATCAATTTTTTTCTCCGGGTTCCCATGGCTGAGAAAATCCACCGATCTGCTCTCCAAATTTCACAAGGTGGACTTTTTATTTCAACTCTGATCAAAATTCTGATCAAAGTTTCCTATAGCTTATTGGGGTCCCTGAGTCGAAATCCGTAATCAGTTTTTATATCCGAGCTTTCATGGTGGAGAAAATAGGTCGATCTGGAGTCCAGATTTCATATGGTAGACTTTTTATTTCAACTCTGATCTCTATTCTGGGGTAAGTTTGATGTGATGAAAGTGAATAATCTTTTTCTTTGTTATTGATTCATTCACATAGAAGATTTTAGATCAATTTTATTTCGTAAAATAAGAGAAATATGTTCTGTTCAAGTATAAAAGGCCTCAAAGAGGCAATTTCTAGTGAGTTTGATCGTGCATAATTTAATATATTTGATTTGTTTTTTGTTCTAGTTTGATGCTTATACGTAGTTTTAGGTAAGTTCTCTCTTAGCAGATCAAAAAATTATTCGTTTTTGTAATTCTAAGTCAATGTAGAGATGGCGTTTTGGGTAAGTCTGATTTTCAATAATAATAAATTTTTGTTAATTTGTTTATTTTAGATTGTTTCAAGTAAAAGAATAGTGAAGTAAGTTTGACCTTATTAAATGATTATATTAATTCGTTTCTGTATTTTAGGTTGTTTCAATTATGGAAATCAGGGGTTGAGTTGACTTTAACCGTCTGGTGCCGTCCGGGGTGTGCACACTATTCGAGTATTTCTCAAAACCCGAGTACAGTATACATCAAATGAATCAAAAGTAAGATGGAATAGCCTATAGAATGATTTTCCTTGAATGCAGAAAATTATTCTATAGACTATTTCATGTTACTTTTGATTCATTTGATGTATACGGTACTCGGGTTTTGAGAAATACTCGAATCGTGTGCACACCGCGGGTGGCAGCAGAGGGTGAAATGAAATTTTTAACGGAACCTTTGTTGGGTACGAAACCTTTTTTTTGAATGATTTTAAAAGGTTTTGTACGAAACCATTGCTACGAAACCTTTTTTTATAGGTTGCGAAATGGTTCGGTGCTACACCCGTGTTTTTCCGGAACCTTCAAAGGATCTTCCCGTGTGCCCGGCGGAAGATCCTTTATAAGTTTCGTAGAATACCTTTTTTTTAGAGGGTAGAAAGAAGAATTCAACTGATGATCCTATATCTCAATCAAATGAAAATGATTTCAACGAAACAATTCTATTCATTTAGTTTCATGCCTTAATCTTATACAATATATTTTATCGATAAAAAATTCAAAAATTACAGTGTTCCACTTAATGAAACTGATCGCAAGACGACAGCTGACCATGAATAATATTAATCATCTTAACATACTCATTTTCGCTATTAAAAAGTATTATATGATAACAAATATTCAAAAAGATCAGGAGCTCTCTATACGGTTGTTTTAAAGAAAAAACAAAGCTTAATGTATTCTTCACAATGAAACAATTAACCACTTAGTTTCACAAACTGAGCCAAAATAGTTCAATATATCAAATTGATCTCCTCAGATCTTAATTCAGCATCAAAAATTGATATAGGATATATTGTTTCAATCATCATCTGTAAAGGTTTTCCAACAATTTTTGGCCATAAAAAAGCGTCCAAAATGACTTATTAGCATAAAATACAATTTTTAAATTCTGGAACTAAAATGAGAACGGTATGAGATATCCAATTGATCTCGCCGGATTCTAAATCAGCATTGAAAGCTGATACAGAATATTATCCTTAGAACATCCCAAGAGGTTTTCAAAGGATTTTCAGAAATCTTGAAATTTAATAAAAATTACTGTACAGTGTAAAATGACGTTTTTTCACCAGTATCGCAAATGAGAACGGTAAGAGATATCGAAATGATCTCGACGGTTCCTAACTCAGGGTTAAAACCTGATATAAAATATGCTCTTTCGAAGATCAGAAGATGTTTCTAAAGGGTTTTCAGAAGTCTTAATTAAAAAAAAAGTGCCTGTAGAATCGACGCTATTGCCATTAACTTCGCGCTCTCAAATGAGAACCGTTCGAGATATCGAAATGATCTCGACGGATCCTAACTCAGCATTGAAGACTGATTTAAGATATGCTCTTTCGAATATCCCGAGAGGGTTTCAAAGGGTTTTCAAAAACTCACTGGATGACGCAAATGAACTACAAAGTAATTCAGATGAAATGAATTACAATATAATTCAGAGCTAAAAAAATTCTACAGTTATATACCAAGGTCTACAGCTATCTACCAGGGTCTGCAGTTATCTACCAGGGTCTAGAAAGTCTGCCAGGGTGTGGGTGTGAGTGAGGGTGTGTGATGGCGTGGATGTGAGGGTGGGAGTGTGCGTGTGAATGAGAATGTCTTCTTCATACCTAGCGCCCACACCGACACCCACAACCTCAGGATATTCGTAGACCTGGTAGACGTTCTAGACCCTGGTAGATAGCTGTGTAAGACGAATGTTCTTCCGCTTAGCTCGGATAGGCGAAGGTTTGATTGAAGTCTGAATTAATTTATAATTCATTTACGTCATGCACTCCAAAAACCTTAAATTTTGGCCTGAACAGCTCTTTCAACATCTGTCTGGAAAAGAGAACGGTATGAGATATCGAAATGATCTCGACGGATCCTAACTCAGCATTGAAAACTGATATAAGATATTGTGCCAATAATGCATGGATATCCTTTATTATTCACATATTTGCGTTTCCATTTCTTTGGAATATCCTCTGATCTGGTATTAGGAAGGAGGAATACATTATGATGAGTGTTATGCGATATGCCATAGACCTTGCATAACTCGTTACTCTCATCAATCTATCCGGTTTCTTTCTTAAGAGTGTCCATCTACTTTTATGTAACGTGATTACGTCTCTAGACATAACCTACGTAATGCGCATATGCCTATTATATCTTTTTCTATTCTTCTCTCTCTCTCGTGTGCACGTATATAAAGCGAGTACATTATATTATACATCAGAACTGGAACAGAACTTGAATATTGAAGAATGGAGTAGTGTAACTAACATCATATGTACACTAAGAATAGCGGTAACGCTATTCTTCCGGTTTCTCTTTGTGATCACAAATAAAAATAAAAGCTGTAACAGTAACGAATAATATCTTTTACATCTCTACAACATCTATCTCAAACAAAAACAATTCGTTACAGTTAAGAGTCTCCAAAATACTATAAGTCTCATTTCAGTTCGAAAATTTCATTGTTTTAAGCTCGTTTCACTCAAAAAAATCTCCTATTTTTTCTGTTTAATTAGATAAGTAGAAAACCGAAACTCATTTTTTCAACATCTAAACTAAGCTCAATTAATCATTGTTACTAAATATTTTCTCATTTATTGATTTCTTTTCTAACGGAAAATTATTTATCTACCACTTACTATAAAATAGCATCATATTTTTTCTTAATATTTCTTTCTCATTATAAAATAAGCTTATTCTTCATACTCTAAAGGAAATTCTAAGAAGCAAATGCTTTTTTCTCAAATTGAATAGCATAAATCTTGTTTATCCACATTATATCTATTTATTCAATATCTCAAAAAGATCGGGTACATTTTCTAATAAAAAGAATTTACAGAAGGGTGTATATCTTTTTTGCTCTTTCTTTAATCATTCAAAAATGAGTAGTCTTTTTTTCGCTTAAAAAAGACTCCAAAAATTCTCAAACAATTTCAAAGCATGAGAAATAACGAAACGAAGTAATATACAAAAAAATCACAATTTCATTATTTATTTATTAAAATCACACCCCCACATAGCTCACCCACGCCATTACTCTCAGTGATGCAATTGAAATGGTGAAACAATGAATGTGATTTGGAGAGCGTGAAAATTTCTTTTATTGATAGAGCATATTTTTCGTCTCTCTGTCAATTATTTTTTGTTGTCGTTTTCCGTGTTGTTCTATGCTGTTGCCACACAAGCATTCTGCTTTATTTTGGCGGCAAAGTATGTTGAAAACATTGCTGAATTGTATGAACGTAACATCAACAAAGTACTTCAATCTCTTTCTTTTTGTCTATTTGAGCTTTTAAGATTTTCTTTCTCCTTGTCTTGCATGTTATTCTCGAATATGAATGCAATCAAAATCATGCACTAAGAAAAACACAAAGATCAATTTCACATAATTCAAATTTCGTCGTTTCAAAACGTCTTGTTGAAGTAAAAGTATAGTTTCATGACAAAAGTGAGTTTGTTTACATATTCGGCAGCTAGCGTTTCTATTTAAAACGATTGGGTAATCGTGGATAATGAATGAAACTAGCCAAGTCAGTATGTACACAGGTATCCCTATTGAAGGGCTGTAAAAAATTAATTCTGCACTGTAAAAGCAATTGAGAGAAGTGAATTTCAAGCTTTATTTATCAGGTAATTACTCTTTTCGTATCGTTAGATTCTGATATTTCTTTTATTTAGCTACTAGTAAATTTAACTCAAGGTAGAATTTTTTGATAGTTTAAACGTACACTGTAAAAGGTTCGTTCACATTTCTTACTGATTATTTAGTCAAAAAACAGCATCTTAACATTATAAAAAATATGCTTTGTTTCTAGGTGTGATTGTTTGCATCCGGTTCGAATAGGGAATGAGCAATGGCTTTGTTTGAGGAGTTTATTTTTTTACAAGTCATATTGATGCTTTGCGTGGCTCGGGTCCCGTTCAATTCTTTTGGAAATTTTTTTAAACTGATTTAAGACTGTATGTAAGTGTGCAGTCAAGCGTGCCAATTATGAATACTACTATGAGAACTCACCAAACTATTCTATTGTTTTAGTAGTCTGGACTGCTGTGTAGGTCCTAAAATCATTTTTAGCTTCACACACAATAAGGAAGCGTCAATGCGTAAGCAACGCGTACTCGATATATTAGAAAATGCTAATCATTATCAAAATCTGAAAATTTTGTGCAGAAAAAGAGCTGAGTCAAAACGATTCTTCCAGGCAAAGACTATACTGTTTCCATTAAAATGGGTCCTCTTTGATTGATGTGGTTAGGAAGGTGGGTCTGTTGCAGATTCGAATTCAAGTGGAAAACAGTTGATTTAATGATATGAAAATCATGTTTCAAATCATCAATCGATCATGCGTGTAAAATTTGGAACTTGAATTCAATGAAACTAATGATCGCCAAGTTTCAATTGTCAAATTGCAAGTTTCGAGTTGCAAGTATGCACTATCTACTTCTGAACAACTAGGATGGCTCTTTTAAAACAGGCTGCCGCAAAAACACATACACATCACATCTCTATCAGTTGGTAGTTAACATATACAGCATTTGTATTTACATTCATACTAGAGGTGCAAACAGGCCTACTGTTTGTAGATCTGACCTGTACAGGACAGTCTTTGAATCCTTTCAATCTGCCTGTGTCTCATTCATTTTCCTCAACCTAATCTACTACTACGGCCTATGTACATGTACTCTTTTTACATATTTATAGTATAATTGTGATCGAATGAGGAGAAAACACTGCCTTTCTTAGAAAACAAGAAAGTCATGTATAGCTACCGAAATGGAATGACTAAAAAGTATTTCTCGATTGAATAAGTATGTTTTGGTCGAGAATACGCATAAAAAACAATAAGGTGAAAAGAAAGCTATTTTTGTGTATAAGCGTTGAAAATAAATTTGATAAATCAGTTCAGTAGAAAATCTCAAGCGCTAGCATATTACGAGAATTGTTATATGAACTAGGAAATGACAGGAACTAGACAAAGATTTAGTAGGATCAAAGCTTATCTAGTCAGATATGAGAACAAAAATCTAACGAAATAGATAATGATATCAAACGGGTACATGATGAACAATATAGTCACATTCTGTCATTAGGTACGATTATAGTTAGCAGAAGTCATATAAAAACTACACAAAAAGTCAATTTTCTTACTGAAAATATAGTAAAATATGAAAGGCAGACGATCTGCCCATTATAAGTGTCCTGCCTCGCCTGGTCTGTGTCAGCCTCATAAACCAAGGCCTGCGTCAATCACAGATAACTTCAATTACCTGCTTGACCCTTTAGATTCACACTCGCGCATACGCACAGGAGATGGGTAGCAAGTTTTTTTTCCGTGTTCAAAAAGAGCTATATCTTCCTATGGTATATTAATGCGAAATAAATTGACGAAGTCGAAGAAAAATCAAGGACAGTTGAATTAATGATTGTACTTTTGAAAAAAATAACATATTCGTAATCAACATTAGATTCTTATTAAGATCAGGTTTCTTTGCAGGCGAAAACAATTTTTGCTTTTGCACATGTTATTTTGTACCTGTAGAAGACCCGGGCCATCGAACAAAACTGTTTTGTTGAATTATACATTATGGGCTACAGACTTTAATGTTGATTCTGATTGTGTCATTTTTTCGAGAAAACGATTAATTTAACTTTCTTTCCGGCTTCTTTGTATGCAAATAGTCCTATCTTTCCAGATAGTGAGTAGTCACGCGTAGCAGAGTTGCAACCGGTAGGGTTTTTTCTAGACCGGACCAGCCGGTAGATGGATGTGAATCATAGTTTTGTTTTGATTGTATATGATTCACCATTGATTTTTTTCATTTAATATGAGCCATATCTTACGCTGAATCACTAAACCAATTATTTAAGACTTCTCCTTTATCACTAAGATATACGTTTTTGATAAATATTGATTTAATATAAACAATATATCTCATAATTTTTCTGAGAAATCGTCATTAATGTCATAAAAACTACCTTGATATGCAAAAATTAACACTTTTATCATCTATTTTTGCAAAAAATAAGGGAAAAAGCGAAAACAATTTTAAATAATCTAGACCGGGCCGGTCTGAAAAAGGCCGCTTGTACCGGCCGGTAAGGAATCCTAGACCGAGCCGGAACAGACCGGCCGTTTACCGTTACCGGTTGCAACTCTGGCGCGTGGTCCTCTACAATAGCATTTCAAATTTCATACATTTTTCATTGTCTTCCAGTGCTTGTTTTAATATTTGGCACTTTCTTCTCAGACTCTTTTGCTTTTATATAGATTAGAATCTAATATAATTCAATTCCTCTCAAGGAAATAGCATTTAGATTTCGATGGTAAACTTCTTCGCATATCGCAACATTATTCGCGATAGAATCTTTTGCGTTTTCCAAAACGTGTTTTCGAAATGAAGGTGATTTATTCATCATTGCTAATTCTCTTCATAAAAAATACTTTCGGCGCGATCTCTTGCTCTTGGATGTACAGTTTTAATGCCAGCCCGACCATTTGGAATCCATTAAAAGGCTTTGTTCCTTATTACTATGGGACAAACTCTCAACCTGCTGTCAATTTTCCTCATTCAATGGAGAATCAATATTTTCCGATGAAAGATTTAATACTTGGTTCAAACTCGTTTGATTTCTCTTCCATCGATGCTATTTTGATGAATGTTGCAAGTAGAAATCATCATGCTATTATTCGAGTCTATGTCGACTACCCTGGACAAAATTTGAGTTTATCTGTACCCAATTTTCATTAGAATGGCCTCACGTGAGAATTTTTATGTCTATGCTATATTCCATCAGTAACTAGATTTGACGTTCTAGTATATATTCGGGAACTTCGGACCAAGGGTTCTTTCCTGATTACAATAATCAAACGCTGATCGATGCCATGGTTACTCTGATCCAAGCTTTAGGTTCGTTATCTTGCAAATCTCTTTATCGTTCATTTTTCTCACACATGTTTTAGGCAACAGATACGATGGAGATATCAGGATTGGGTTTTGGCAAATAGGCTTTCTTGGTCATTGGGGTGAATGGCATACTTCACCTAATATAACTTATTTTGCCTCAAGTTATCACCAAAACCAAGTTCTTTCAGCCTTTAATTCTTCTTTTGTTCAAACGAAAATTCAACTTCGTTATTTCGATGTGACTGGAAATAGCAATGCACAAAGTTGGAATGTAGGATTTCATGACGATTCTTTCTTCCAAGATACTTACGGCGAAGCTTGGATGTTCTATAACACGAGTGTAACAGTGGGAGCAACGAACCAATGGAGAAATCAAGTAAATTTTATTTAAGCTTTCACTTGATTGATAACGACTTATTATTCATAGCCCATCGGTGGGAAGTTCGCCCCGAACTATGGCCTTGCGTATTTTCAAGTGATCCTGCAACGGATTGTCAGGCAATAACTACAGTAGTACCATTGAACTGGACCGATTGCGTTCAATTGACGCACTCATCCTACCAATGACTTTCATATGCTTTTACTAGTCCTGGATATAGTGGCGCCGACTATGGCAGAGCCATCTATGGATCTATTATGCAAAGATACTCCTTCTTTGTATCTCAAATTACTGCAAACGAAATGAATTGTTCAGGCACGTAAGTACATGACATACACGTAGTAAAACCTAGTATTAAGGATGCTTACTTAAGATAATTGTGAGAATCAGGTTGACCATTCAGGTAGCCTCAAGCGTTCTCTAGAAGAATATGTACTTTGAAGTTAAAAAAGGCCTTTTCTCAATTAAAACAATTTCTACCTATACTTCCTCCGATAACATCTTCACAACAGATCGAGCTGATTGCACTTGCATTGGATCTGAACGCAGTGTGATGGTTACAAAGGTCTTACGTCAGCTTCATCACTAGTGTTTGGCACAACCAACACGCACTTTTCAATAAATTTACAACTCGTCCCACGATTTTTGTCTGATTAGGCTCAAAGTCGCCATAACTGAAAGAGGAGACGATTTAGAACAATCGGAGATTGTTGAGTTATTTTTAAATTTCCGTTCAAGAGTTACGAATTTTCAAATCTCAGTTTGAGAGGCCTTCGATACTTTTTGAATAGCTCGCACAAGCCAAAATCGTAACAGTATTCGTCAGGATCAGATTTTTTACTAGCTCATTTTCTATCGATTTAGAGAACTCCTGGTGCGATAAGTTGTGAAACGAGGAATCCTTTTCTAAGGGATTCCCTTAACTGTAACTAACAATAGCTCCTTTTCTTCTGTAGTTCACATGTTGTGAGAATCGGTGTTACGATGTCTAACGTTGGAATCGCACCTTTTTACTACCCATTGACTCTAAACGTGAAAGCTGTTAATGCTACCACTGGGTCTTCGTTCTCAACTCAGTCAACATCCGTGTCGATCTCAAATCAACTTGATCAGAACTCCTTCGTTTACTATTTCAACATGACGGTACAGAGCAATACAAATATACAGTTCTCTACTTGGCTCAACAGTTCACATCTTGTTGGAAACCAAGTGATCGTGTTTGCTGTTTCGGGTGCTAGTGCTTCTGGAATCATTCAGCTACCAACAGTGTCCATTGGGTCCTGTTTGTCTTATATTGCCGCTACTCAAGCGAACAGTACTCAAGGTACTGGTTATACTACTACTGGTCTGTATTCTAGTGCTTGGAACGGCTCATGCTTCGTATCTTCTACTACTACTACTACTACTACAAAAGCTGTTGGCAAGAATGACGTTATATCCATGTCGTCGGATATTATTTTGATCTTCTCTTTGGTAGCAATCGATATTATCGCGTCTGCCTTTCATTGTTGAGCCGGAAGTGTCTTTGAACATAGCAGAATGATATGCTTTCATGATACTTAACAAAGAAATCAAGAAAATAGGATGGGGATGGGTGTGTGGCTACGGCTCTTCTCTTTACGCACCGACACCCACACCAACACCCTAATTCTATTTAATTTGTTCAATATGACATAGCTTTTGATGCTGATTTCGAATATCAGAGTGATTTTTACTAAAAATCGTGTTTTATCACTGAAAATCGATAAAAATATATAATTTCCTTGGAGCAATCATTGAAAATCGCTATGAAAAAGATATTTGTAAGCCATAATTCATCTCGAAGGCTAACTTGTTTCTTCAATATTTTTACGTCATTCTGTAGAGAATTAAAAGCTCTATAAACTGTAAAAAAAATCCAGTTTGGCCCCATTTGGTTCGACGAAATTATTTCAAATATACTGCTAAAAAACGACTGTTGTAGGCTACTAAAATGTGACACGTCTCGCAGATAATGAACTAGAAAAACTATGTAAACAGATTATATTTTACTATTGTAATATCTCACTTTCTACAGTTTTGAAAGCTCTACCGTTTGATATAAATGAAGATAAAAAAATCTCCAACCTAACCAAGAATACTCTTAACAAAAGTTTATCGAATAATTTTCAAGTATTTTCTGATAAAAATCTCTAGTGCTCCAAAGTTGGTATTGATTAACTTTTCTATAATACATCCAAATGAGCTAAAAAGTTGGTTTTTCTGGTTTCAGACTATGACCTTTCAAACGCATATAAAAAATTAAAAAATCTAAATCTCAACCGATGCCTCGTATAATGGAACCTTCCTCGATCTACTCGCGGACTCTCTCTTAAAGAATTAGTGGATCGTGAACGAAAATATTTATCAAAAAGAAATAATGATAACTTGATCAAATTTAAAGATGATATTTCTCTAAAACTACTATTGACAACGATATCCACGTCTTCTGTTATGAACAATGAACAAGTAAATCCATTTGATTTTTAGTCGAATATATATGTTTCCTATTAAATAATTTTCTTTTTAGAACGAATATATTAATCGATTGATTACAATACGAGAAAAACAAGCAGAAATTTGGAACGAACAATTAATGTTAGAAATACGAATTCATTGCAAATTTTTACCACAAAATTTTGATCTTCTGGAAAATTTTATCTCATCTATTGGTTATTTACCATTGAATAATAATGCAAAAGCTATTGAAATAGAAAATAAACGTTATAAAATTATACAAGAAGCAAAACGTCAATGGTTAAATTATTTCTTAAACATTTATGAAATAAAAATACAAGAATATGAACAACAATATCAAAATGAATTCATTAAATTGGAATCACTCTTCTCAAATAATATTGATATTATCAATGATAAAACTATGTTAAATAAGATCAAGGAACAGACCAATAATCGAATAAACAGCTTAAAAAAAGACATTCATGATCATTCAACAAGTTTACAAGTTAGGGATTAGTCGTATATTACATTATATTATATTCTCTTTCTTCATATTTTTTGTATCTTCTACCTCAACTCTTTCTCTTTCTCTTTCTTCTTTGGAACGCTCTTTGAGTGTGAAAAGAGGAATTTGGTTTTTTATTATTAACTATTAATATTTTTGACCTAGAGTCATTACAAATGACTTCTTCTTCAAATAATATTTTAAAAAATTGTTCCAATGAAAAATCTGGAAGCT
>OENM01002859.1:0-13674 GCA_900239745.1 Rotaria magnacalcarata
ATTGTTTGCCAGCAAAGATCAATCGTTGTTGATCTGGTGGAATTCCTTCCTTGTCTTGAATTTTCGCTTTTACATTTTCAATTGTATCCGAAGGTTCGACCTTAAGGGATAAAATCATGAAGGTTATTTAGGAATCTCTCATTGAAAAACATACTTCGAGTGTAATTGTTTTGCCTGTGAGTGTTTTGACGAAAATTTGCATGCTTAATTACCTACAAAGATAAATTCAATAAAAAGAATTTTTGCCTACAATCGAAATCTTACTTCTTTGATAACTGTAGATGTTTTGTCTTGTATGAAAAGAGGTTGTAACTGATGAAAGAAGAGTGTGCAGCTTTATTTATAAGGACGATGTTGGCTTTTTTTTTCTATGCTTTTATTCTGTTCTTAGTCAATATTGCCTCTTACTTTTGCGTCGTTCCTTCTACTACCTCGTCCGATGTGTTTTCTCGTCCTGCTTCTTCCGTTGACTACAAAGAATAGAATAGAGAATAATATGTCCTCGTCGTCATCATGTGATACGGGTTGAGTGTAGGAAGAAAAAGAAATGTAAGATGAAATTTGCCCTCTAGACGGACAGGGTCGCATTATTTGTTGAGGGAAAAAAACGTTTTTTTCTCTTTCTGTGTATAGTCTTATCATCGTGACGTACCTGCTTTCAGTCGTATGATGCAAAGCAAAATAAAATTAACAACGAAAAAAAAACAATAATGAGGGCGCGTAAAAAACTTCCAATCAATATTTTCCTACGTCATGTTTATTGAGACAAAGAATGTTCTTGAAATTCTTCTTTTAAACGACAATGTAGAAATAACCAAAAAAAAAAAAGATAAGAAAGAAACATTCAGTTACGTTATTTATTCGTTGATATCTTTTGTTTTGACATTTAGTGCTGGCTTCCTAGTTGTTCTTTTTTGTATCTTCCATCAATGATGCTAATAGTCTTCTATAATTTTCCATTGAAATTTGGTTATGATTAGAAATATAACTGAAATTCTCCTTCACAATAGACAAGTTGTTTTTCAACAATTTCCTTCCCTTCTAATTTTTGTTTAATCAAAAATTGTCCTATTAATTTAAATGTCATACCTTCATTATCAAGATTTTTAAGTTCCTATATAACGAACAATAAAAAACAACTGATGAGTGTTTTTTTTAAATTTGGATATAATTTTTTAGAAAAATCCTTTTGAGTTATTTTATAAATAACTGTTGTTGTTGTTGCATATCGAGCTTGTTCATTTCTAGGTAGATAATTAATGCTACTATTAGTCTTCGTAGCTCCTTGTTTTGTTATTTTTCACAATGATTCATTATGATGAAATTCTATTTAATGAGAAAAGCGACTATCACGTAGATTTAGCTGTTCTTTGTTTTTGTCGCTCAGATGAATAGATAGATTACACTAAGTTGAATAGTTTGTAGTATATATCTCGATGATTTAGAACTCCATTGTATTTACTAATCTGACATTGATGAGTGATATTGAAATACAAATAAATCTGTTAGGCAATTTTCTGCTTGTAAATATATTTTTGTGTTTATCATTGCTAAAATATGATGCCATCTGAAAATTTATTTGTTCTACAAGAAATGAGATTTTTGTTTCTTCATTTCATTTATTTTATTAAAAAATCAACAAAGAAAAAAAAACAAAAATCACACACGAGGGTACCAGACAAGTGGCAGACGTTGTTTAAGTTGTTTTAATACATCTGTATGATATTCATCTGGATAACGATAATAGGAGTCATAACGTTTCTCTTCTATACGTGCCAATCGTTCAACTGTAGCGGTTTCTTGTACAGTTTCCTAGAAAGAAAATTTCTTATAAAAACCCAGCGTTGTGAAATTTAAATCAACAAACCCAATGGCGACGTCTTAAATATTTATGCCATCCATAACGTGTTTTTTCTTTTGTTGCATACCAAGGTTCATATTGTTCACCTGTTTGTCTTCTATCTAAAGTTCGTCCTTCGAAACAAAGACGTTCGAAATCCAAATCTTCATCAGGATCAATTTCTAATGATGTTCGAACTGGTCGACCATTGTTTGGACTTGCTAATAAACGTGGNAAATAATCATTTTCAGGACGATATTCAACTAAATGTAATTGTTTTTCATTTGCCCAATCTTGATAAGTTTTCTAAATGTTTACAGAAACAGAAATATATATATATATATATATATATATATAGAAAATCTTAGATTTATTTTACTTGTTTTAATAAACCACGAATAAAAGCTTTTGTAATATTTTGCGCATTAATTGCACCATCAATTTTTGCATACATATCTTTAATGCCAATTAATTTACAAAGTAACGCTATAATACGATGACATCGAAGTCCATAACCGGGTGGTCGCTTCTCACAACGAACTTTAGTAAAGAAATACGGTTCATAGAAATCATGAAAAATGGTATGACCATCACAGATAGGTATATAAAGTAATTGACGTGATGCAGTTAATTTAGCTTTTTGTAATGAATGTTGAGCATCTTGTGTTAAAGCTTTGCCATAACCTTAACATGAAATGTTTTGTATAAAGAAAAGTTTTTGCTTTTTAAAAACAAATTTTTCTTACCGACAAGACCTTTTCCATTTCCAACAGCAACAAAAGCGGATGTAAATTTTTTTCGTCCTATTTTTCCAATAGTACGTTGTAACATTTTAAATTCAACAAGACGTGAATCAAAATCCTCGAAAGTCACTAAATGAAATTTAAAAATTCCATTCAGAAATATATTTATTCGTTATGTAGAATATTACCTTCGTTTAGTGAATCGGGCTGACCAAGACTTTTACCAGCTGGACTTCCACCAGTAAAACCACGTTCACTTGGAGGAATTGATAAACGACGAAAACGATCTAGACGATTACGTACTTCAAGTAAACGTTCTTGATATGTTGGATCGGGTGGTTTTTCTGCGATAGGAACAACGTCACGTCCTTGAACAACGGGCGCGTTAAGACCAGGCCATTGCATATTCGATTTGCCTATTCAAATTTGAGCCGAATAGATTGATGAAAATATTCAGCTATGCAGTTACCTTGACCAATACGTTGGCCAATATTTAAATCTTTAAATTTTGTTGCACCACGACGTTTAGCACGACCTCGTTTAGCACCAGCATTACTTACAGATGTAATTGTTTTCCAGAGATCTTGTGCAGTGACTATAGAAAGACATAATAAAAAATTAAGTTTCTTCTGTATCAATCAAATCACAAACCATTTGTAAAGACACTTGTCCGCACAGGCATAATCATCAACTGCGGGCATGTTTTCGCGTATCGAAAAAGTGCACCCAACATCTGAAGATATGAAATGTCGTTATTAAATTTCTATTTCAATCAATTTACATCATACACAACATCTATTTTTTTCTATTTTTTTGCCGATACATATACATCATTTACAAACAAAATCCACTAGAGCGCACAACAACAAAAAGAAAACAAACACCGATGTGCATATGTATATAAATATTGGTTAGTTTTGAACTGCTGGTGTTGCAACTGCTGCTTGTGCAATTTGATTTTGTGCATCATTGTCTTCGACAAATTCCAATGCTTCATCTCGTGTCACCGATCGTATTTGACTAACTTTATTACGATATGTAATACCATAAAATTTATCTCCATATTTAAGTAAATCCGGACCGAATGTTGTTATGATAAATTGAGCTTTTTGACTTAATTCATTAATCATATCTTAAGAAGGAGATAAAAATTAAAAGTTCAAGATAAAAAGAGAAAAAAAAATAGATACAAACCTGCAACAGCATGTCGATATTGTGGATCAAGTGCTTGATCGATTTCATCGAATAAATAAAATGGGGCTGGATCACATTTTTGTATTGCAAAAATTAGTGCTAATGCAACAAGTGATTTTTGACCACCAGATAATTGTTGCATATCGCGCATTTCATTGGCACGACCATTAAATGAAACTTTGATACCAACACCTGTAAAATCATCGACAGACATTTGTTGTCCGGAACTTTGAGATGAAACTTGTTCACTATCATAATCCTATTTAAATAGATAGAAATGAGAAGTTTATGTTAATGACAAGTATAACAAACCTCATTATCGCCTTTTTTAATGACTAAATGAGCTGTTCCTTCAGGTACGAGTCGTTTAAAAACTTCAGTAAAATATAATGAAACTTGTTTGAATGTAAATTGTATTGTTTCAAATCGTTTATTATCAAGACTTTCTATTAAATCAACAATGTGCTGATGTGAAAATAAGTAAAAATTAGTTTCTTTTTTTTGATAATGCTTAGAAAAAGACATACTCGATGTGCTTCATCGATTTCAGCTTTACGATTTGTTAATTTATCACGTTCATCGCTAAATTGAAGGAATTGATCAAGCGCTTTTTTATTGACATGGGCATATTTTTTTAATTCAACAACAGCACGATCAAGATCACGTTGAAGCTAAAGAAGATGATCATAATTAATAAAAAAATCTTTGTAATAACCGCTACGAAAGCGATCTCAATTTTTTGTTGTACAATTCGTTTGACATAGCACAATAAAATGTCGTGTCTTGAGAACTGCATCATCTGTGTTTATTACTCAATGCAGAACACATATACTGATAGTTAACGTAATCAGTTCTGTTTTGATATATTTAGGAACATATTCCAATTGAAATCACTTACTTGTTTTGTTGGAATTTCTTTGTATTTTTCAAGTCCATCCGGTGGAACTCCGATATCATTCTGACGTTTGGTACTTTCATCAAGCTAAAAATACAAATAGTAGTGGTAAAAGCGTTTCGAGTGAATGATAGGAACAGCAAGTAAAGGAGCCATCAAAACTAGCTTACACAGGTTGAATTTAAACTTTCACAGAAAGATTTATTCGCCGAGGGTTACTTCCAACAGTCATAGATATTCCTTTGAAATAAGCCTTACCTTATTCTGTGCATTACGTAATTTAACTTCGTATTTGTCCGTATTGCGTTTTTCTTCATTGATACGTTCATCAATATCTTTATCTGAATTCTAATAAATAAAAATTACTTCAGTGAAAAAAGTTTGTCTTTTCTTTTAATTATACTTTTAATTGTTCAAGCTCTTTTTGTTTTCCTTTTAGTTCTCGATCTAAGTTGTTGATGATTCGATCAATGGCTAGAAGAAAAATAAAAAAAAGATCCATCAAATTTCTAGTATCTTTCAAATACCATCAGTTTGCTTTTCATGTTCATTAAGTTTGTCCGATAGAATGGTATATTCACGTTCAAGTTCTTCAATAACACTACGAACATTTTCAACATGAAGTCGTTCAAGATCCTAATAGATGAATCATACAGTTTAAAAACAACGAATATTCAAGTTCTTACCGTGCTGATACGATCACGATTTTTTCGATAATTATTTGAAATTTGATGTTCGAGTCTTGTTTTAGTACCTTCAAGCTAAACAAAAAATAATCTCAGTTGTTTTCTCTTTCTATGAACAAATGAATAATTTACTTCAACACGTTTTCGAATAATTTCTTTTAATTCTTGTGTTATATGCTCAATAGTATTGTTGAGTCGATCAATAGTAGCTTGCTCTTCTACAGTTAACTGCGAGATAAGATCACTACCAAGTTCAGATTGTAATGATTCTTCTTTGGCACAAAATTGTTCGATAGTAGCATGAAGTGTATTCAATTGACGTTCCTTTAATGTAAATCAAAAATTTTATATGTTGCAGTAGAATACTATCTACTGAATATTTTTAATCATAGATTCAATCTTGATTACGAGCTCGAAGTCATTATCAACCTTTAGTTCTTCTCATTTTTTACCATCACACAAATTCGAATAATAGAAAAATATAAAGTTACCTTTGTAGGACGATGAGTAATAATACGATCTAATTCTGACTGAAGATGCTTAGAATCCGATTTCATTTGTTCATAGTTATCCCTGTAAATATATAACAAATGAAATTTTCGAGCCTAATAAAATTCTATATAAGTATCATTTACCAATTTTTCTTCGATTTCATGTCTTCACGTTGTAATTCTGTCATAATATTATTATGTTCATTATCAATATGTGTTATTTCCTGACGAAGTTTGTCGTATTCTTCTTCATATTTAGTTAATGTGCTTCGCAATTGTTGTATTGAACGTTGCAACTCCAATCGTGATATTCGCTTATCAATATAACCACCTGTTAATGCACCTTTTCGTTGAACTTGATCACCTAAAATGCAAATGAATATTTCAGAAATGAACTGCTCAAAAATCAGTAAGTATCATGAAAAAATTCTTAGTTTAACAACTCGCTTCTGGTCTCTGTTAGAGTAGCCGTGATTTTTTTTCTTAATTTACCGTCTAGTGTTACACAATCGACATCATATTGTCGAGCTGTGCGTGTAGCTGAATTGAAATCTTCACAGAGCATAATTCGATTAAATACATGACGAACGGCTTTTTCAACTTTTGGCACCCATTGAAGTTGATCAATTAAAGGCGAAGCACCATTGATATGTGACATTGTATTATTATGAACCTCTAAAACGTTCAATGGTAAGAAATGAATTTCACCACGTTGTCGAGCATTATTGAATTCTTTGACTAAACGTGTTGCAACAACATCGTTATCGACGATATGATAATTAAGTCTAATTAAAACGAACATAAGATTTTTTTATCATTCGAAGTGTAATGATTTCGTTTACTTACCGATTACCGGCAATAACTTCAACAGCTGTATAAAATGCTGGATCACATTCGATATTTTCAATTAAAGTACCATGATATGCTTTGACAATATCGAGATTACGATTTTCATCAGTATATTGACGAAGAAGTCGTTGTATACCATCAGCACCTGATGCTGCGCCCTAAAAACATATTTTAGTTTTTAGAATTAGAAAAATTTTTTATTTCAAATTTTACTTTATTCATAATTGATCGAAGCGAATCTTGACTTTTTCGTAGTTCATCTCGAGTTTGACTGAGTTGCATGTGCAATTGTGTTTCTTTACGTGCTAAATCTCTATAAAATAAAACACGAGTTAATCAAATCTCGGAATAGCAAGAGCGAAGGTTTTCTTTAAACATACGTTTTTTGACCAGCAATGTCACTTTTCTTTTGTCGAAGATCTCGCACACGTGTATTGACATTATCCATATGAGAACGTTGTTCGTTTCCATTGTCAGCAATTTGTCGAAGTTGTTCTTCAATTTCACGTGATTTTATTGTTTCATCTTCTAATTCTTTTTTTAAACGTTGCATCTAAATGAAAATTATTTATTTATCATAAGCTGTTTTATTCATATGAACATACTTGTTCACGTTTATCATGTATGGCTTTGTTTAATGATTTAAGTTCAAGGCGAATCCATTTGTCACGATCTTCTTTCGATCCAAATTGATTTCCACGACCACGCTTAGCAAATAATTCTTTACGTTTTTCTTCAGCAAGATCACGTCTAAAAAATGAATACAAAGATATTGATAAGGAAATTCTCGGCTTCGAGACAAATACATACTGTGCTGTTTTTTGTTCTTCTTCACGACGTAATAGATCGTAGTTTGGAAGAATTTTAGCTAACTGATGTTCACTTTCAGTTAATAATTTGTCGTATTTGGCAAGTTCTCTTTTCAAGTCATCTCGTTTTACATCACGTTGTTCAGTTTCACCTTGAAGATCTTGTAATTCAAGTTCAATTTGGGCTTTTCGTTGAAAATTGTCCTTGTTATCAACAATCAATGTTTCACGTTCGATTTGTTGTGTTTGCAAGCGTTGTTTAAGTTCTGTTATGGAATCCATATTTTGCTGAAAGTGAACGAATATAGTTTTAAATTTAAAATAAAGCTTAACAAATTACTTGAACTAATTCAGTTACAGACAAACGATCACCTTCCAATTGTTCGATCTTTTGTGTAGCACCATTCATTTTTGCAACAATCTATTTTGAAGAGAAAAAGACACATGAAATAAAGCTATCTTAAATTGAACAGAACTGTTTTCAAAAAAATATTCTATCGATTCATTTTATTTACAGACCCACCTACAGTTGCAGAAAGAGGATGAAACTTTTGGATCGCTAGTAACTGTCTGTTAATACGGAAGTAATCCTCTATGAGTAATACTACAGTGTGTGGTAAGAAAAATAAGTCATAGAAACATAAGGGAAGCTCGTACAACAATTCGTTGAAATATTCTTCTTACTTCGTCAATTCGTTTCTTTGCTTCTTCACATTCCGCCATGCAAATAGCGCATTCCAATCCACGTTTTGATCTATCCCATTTTTGATATTGTTTAAGTTCTTCTTTTTCAGTTTCAAGACTCAATAAACGTTCTTCAATAGCTTTCAGCAGATCGGCTATTTTCTTTCGGCGTTCCTCTATTTAGAATAGAAAAAAGTCATAGTCACCTTAGATTAAATTATAAATCGTTTACCTGTTTCAGCTAATATCGCTTCACTTTCTTGTTTCTTTTCATCATAAACTTTGGTACCGGCTACTTCACGTAATAATTGAAGTCGATTTGCATCTGGTGCAATAGCCATTTGAGTTATCTAAAGAACACAACCTAGATCTTAATCATAATATTATTTCTACATACTTTGCCTTGTTTAACAATATAATAAGGATTTGATCGTGAAAATCCTGCACCTTCAAGCATATTGATTATATCCGTTTTGCTAGAAAATTTGAAATCGCTCTTTTTCCGCTTCTCTCAGATTTGTAATATATCTTACTTGACAACTTTACGATCAAGAAAATAATTGTCTTTTTTACCACTGATTTGTCGTCGTACAGCTATTTCAGGTTTATCAATCTAATTATTAGAGAATGCAAATAAATGATTGATATGAAATAAATTCTCAATAGTGTACATACCATAATACGACTGTCAGAATTATCGAAAATGATTTCAACATAAGCATTCAATGCTCGACTATTAATACCTTCATGCATTAAATTATAACGACCTTCGGCTGATAAATTACTAAATTCATCACTTAAAACAAATTGAATGGCTAGAAGGAAAAACAGAAATAATAAAAAGTCAAGTGATAGTAGAATAAATTTACCAAAGAAAAAGTTCGATTTTCCACAACCGTTTCGTCCAACTAGAAGTAAAATTTTAAATGTACTAAAATTATTCCGATCTTTCCTATAATTTATTACCGATAATATTATATCGCTGACTAAATGGTTCGATAATTGTTTCATCACGATATGAACGAAAACCCTGGATTATAACCTATGAATAGATAATCATCAAAAATTGGTAATTTTCATTCGAAATCTTTAGTAAAACTAACCTGCTTGATAAACATCCCGGACGTTAATAATCAACTGAATATCTGCTTCAAAAGAAAGCATAAACGAAATCGAATAGAAAATTTTGTTCTTTGTTTCCAACGATCAACCAATCAAGCGATTACAAAATATAGATATCTTTGATTGACAAATACTGCCATCTATCGGCCACAAATACTTGAAGATTTCGAATAGAAAAAAGCGAAACGAGTTAGAAACTTAAAATCAAGAACAGTAACAGCTGAATACGGACAAAGATAGTTTCTCGAATATGCCATGGTCAAATAGGTGTTTGAAATACTTACTACATGATAAAATTTACTAATAAACTTATGTTGTTATAAAAAAATATGGTTCTGTTTACAAGAGAAGCCTGAGATAATTGGATACACGAGTTTGAAAGAATTGAACAGTACTAACTGGCACTGTAACCGGCCAATGGAGCATTGGCGTATAAAGAACATCAAGAAAATGCATTGACTGGATAAGACTCAATAATAGAACCAGATCGAGTTCAAGATATTTAGAGCTGACCTCGTACCCGAGGTGACTTGGGTCGATTCCTGCCCGCCGATTTCTATCCATAGGTAACAGTATATCTCAATTTAAAAGTGGTCTCTGTGAAAGTCCAAAAATGATTAACGCATGAATTTCAAAAGCATCAGTAACCAAACTAAATATATTCTATATAAATATCAGTGATTTGTGCATGAATGAAAACATTAATATAAATGATTTCCTTGAAATGAATGCAGACATCTGTAACAGTGATTAGGATTGTTTTGTTGGCTGTACATACTTGGCGAGGCAAAAATATCAACACTATCACTCACAATCAGATTAGAGCCATGAGAGCATAAACGTGCTTCGCGTCTAAAAAGGGGAATGGATACTTGACAATTATCTTTCTTTAAATGAATTAAATCATAATCTTATGCATAATTGCGATTCATTTTGATGAATAAATGGATGCATATGCACATTCATTCGAGAATCACCCAATCGGTGAAATTCAAACCAGAATTTGTTTCATAAACAGCAATTGATATACTCCGGTTCGTCTCTTTTTATTTTGAATTTCGCACCACCACCGCACAAGATTGAGTTCACTAGTGAAATGCGTTTTTAATCTCTATACTAATCTAAACGAGTTTTCCTTTAACTTAGATACTAACTGCTGGAAGTATTCATGTTGAAGATATGTTAGTAATACGATAAAACGAATTCTCAATTAAAATGCTTATTGGTAAGTGTGAAATGGTACTACTGAAGAGTTTGACCTGAACATCTGTTAACTCTTTATGCAGTAACATTTATTTTAGTGTTTAACTGCATAAAATGTAATTATATACTCACTAAAAATATCAACAAGAAGGTTTCCCAATTGATGAACAGCTTTCACCTCATTAGAATTAGTAATAGCAAAGAATCATGTCTCAAGAAATCAGTCCCAGATATTATCCGAAAATAGAAAGCGAAATTCATTTGATAGCATTGGGTGAATCCATGGGAACCGTACCACTCCATACACGACTTTCTTCAAATTGACTGAAACTTTCACGGTTTGTAGAGCGCAGTGAGTTGATCATTTTGGTACTAAATAAGTATAGGCTAGCATATGGACTTCGATTTAAATTAGTTGAAATACGATTTCGCGAATTTTCGAAAAAATGCAAAAAAAAAGAAATAAAAAATAAAAAATTCTGTCTCTTGTGAGAACATTATGTCCCTTATTTTAACATTCAAAACAATAAACTATATATATTCTGATAGCCCAAACTCAGCGCTATTGAACATCAAATCAACAAAATTGCTCTACTGTGGAAAAAAAACAAGTTTTTTACCACTGTACTGAATTTTGCTCCAGGAAAATATTAACTCACAATAGTAGACCCCTTCCGAATTTGACTGCAACTCCGTATAATAGGTTTTGTAGAGCGTCAGTTGCTCTCTCTTTTGGTGTATGTAGTTTTTCACCCAACGTTGATTCTTGTCCGCTAGATGCCCTAAATGTTTTTCCAGTGCAGTTTTTGGTTAAATTTCAGTTTTCATCCGAGAATTTTTATAGAAACGACTGCATGAAATGATCTGAAAATTTCGATTCAAACTGACCTCGACTAGTGAAGGAAAAAATTTGTGAAAGTTTACAATTCATCACGTTTTCTTCCATATCACATTACGGTTGTAATTCTATATTATTTTCAAAAGACAGGGACGTATAAGATACCATATCGACCCATTCAAATTTTTTCAACTCAACCTAGCCAAATAAAATATGAAGTGAAAGCTGTCATTGAGACCAGCATTTTCATACTAAATCCATCACAAAAAAAATGAATTTCTAAAAAGTTATATATACTTACAAAAGTTAACTATTTGACTATTTTTGTTGAAAACACTCTTCAATTTTCTACGCAAATGCACCCTAATAGAACTGTTCTCATATCTATTATTCAATAGATATTTTTAAGTGCTACAAAATAGAATGTTCAGAAAAGTAAAAAAACATTGGCCAGCAAAAAAGTTGCTTTGGCACACACTTTTTCGACTACTGATTTTGTCGTTTTTCCCAAATCTATTGAATTGCACTCTGCGAACCTATATTTTTTGTAAAACGATTGTGTTATATTCGGAATCAGTATCGTAAGCTAAGTCTGTTAAACTGCATTTCAAATCTTTTTGAGTAATTTAATTTTCGTCGAAAAATTCCCGGTGCTCCCCTCAGGGTTGGATGAAAATATTAATTTCACTAAAACATGATTTCGACATTGCTAATCAAATTCTAAACATACGAAATGTTATTAGAACTCGAAATAGTAGAAGGGTAAACGAAAACGAAGGGGTTTTGGTGAAATTAGTTGTACCCAACCCTGAGGAAAGCACAGGGAATTTTTTCGACCAAAATTAAATTACTCAAAAAGATTTGACTAGGCTGAGTTGAAAAAAATTGAATGGGCCAATATGGTATCTTATACGTCCCTGTCGTTTGAAAATAATATAGAATTACAACCGTAATGTGATATGGAAGAAAACGTGATGAATTGTAAACTTTCACAAATTTTTTTCCTTCACTAGTCGAGTTCAGTTTGAATTGAAATTTTCAGATCATTTCATGCAGTCGTTTCTATAAAAATTCTCCAATGAAAACTGAAATTTAACCAAAAACTGCACTGGAAAAACATTTAGGGCATCTAGCGGACAAGAATCAAAATCGGGTGAAAAACTACATACACCAAAAGAGAGAGCAACTGACGCTCTACAAAACCTATTATACAGATTTGCAGTCAAAGTCGGAAGGGGTCTACTATTGTGAGTTAATATTTTCCTGGAGCAAAATTCAGTGCAGTGGTAAAAAACTTGTTTTTTTTCTACAGTAGAGCAATTTTGTTGATTTGATGTTCGATAGAGCTGAGTTTGGGCTATCAGAATATATATAGTTTATTGTTTTGAATGTTAAAATAAGGGACATAATGTTCTCACAATAAACAGAATTTTTTNCATATGCTAGCCTATACTTATTTAGTACCAAAATGATCAACTCACTGCGCTCTACAAACCGTGAAAGTTTCAGTCAATTTGAAGAAAGTCGTGTATAGAGTGGTACGGTTCTCATGGATTCACTGACTGTCTGTCTGTCTGTCTCGTGGGTTGATTAGGTATTATTGGTTAATTTCCAACGAGTGAGCTTTTCTTCCCCTTACTGGAGTATAAGAAAATCTTCGTACAGAATAGCCCCAAAATAAATAAACACCATGAAAATCTAAACAAGCCAGTATATTGATTATTTTGATTTTCACATTCCCAGGTCGAACATTACGACGACTTGATACGATCGTAAGCGACCGTATACGGCAACGCATACTACCGTTTTATAACGTTTCCGACCATAAATTACCGTAATTTGACGTCTTGGCATGCACCGTATTACGATCGTATTTCGTCGTGTCGTAAACGGTTACTAACGGCCATAATGTGGTCGGATATTTCAGTATTCGACCGTATATGATCGTTTATGGCACAATGAAAAACGACCGTAGTACGGTGCATACCAAACGGTCCTAAATTATGGACAAACGGCGGTGTACGACACAAATTGATCGACCTGGGATTCTTTGAGTCTTTTAGATATGGATTTAAAAGAAATTCTTGACTTTTTTATCTACAGTTTTACTACTTCGTTTTGTGCATTTTTCACTACTTATTGTACCACTAACGGTTTTTATCTTATCATGGTTTTGGTCTTCGAAGTTTATTCTATCAGTTTCGCTTGTCTACCCATGTCGCCTCTTTTTTATCAACTGTGCCGCAGTTACGCGTAGAGCCAATTCTGCGTCGCAGTTACGCGTAACTATGGCGCATTGATCGTAGTGAAGATTTCTATA
>OENM01002860.1:0-13660 GCA_900239745.1 Rotaria magnacalcarata
GTATACGTTTTCAAGCGTTTTTGGAGAAACGGGTTTTCTAACTATAAGAACGAATTACTCGCGAACAAGTTCAAACGCATATGAGTTGAAAGCGTTCGTACGATAAAAGACGTTTCCAATATTAACGCGTTCAATATAATAAAAACGCGTTGCTTACCAACAAGTATGCGTTCGAACGCGTTCACAATTTTGCGAAACGCGTCTGAACGCGTTAATTTGTTCTTAGAACGCGTTTTTAGTCGATAAAATACGTTCAATTTTTTCGAAAACGCGTTCTTTCACGTTCATTATGAGGAATATTTTTTCATGNGTAGTAGATTACATCAATTAGTGAAGGAAGCTGATAAAGATGGTAAGCTTATATCAATATTATTTTAAGTATACGTATAAATATCGCATAGGTATGAATAAAGTGCTTTTAGAAAATTTTATGGTTGTCGTCGATTTTTTATTAAATGAAAAACAACCTAATGAAGATGATGAGTTTCCTGTAAGTTTGACTTTTTGTGAATAAAATTATAAAGCACAGTCTGTTCCAAAAGTCACTTATAAACAAAATTGTATATCTTCACCATATCTTCGATATATCTTGTATTATAAAATTTCATTTGGTTCAATATGAAAAATTGTTATACTTGAACTCGAATGGAAAATTGACTTATTTTTATAAATAATTTATAATGTTTTTTCTTTTTTTTCGTAGGATGATGAAGAAACTGATCAACGATACAAGGATTTTGCATATAAAATTTCGGATTCAGCTGATAACGATCAAACACTAACACCAGCTATGTTGAAACAAATGCTAAAAGACTTTAAAATTGAAAAACTTGAAGATTAGTTTTTTTTATTCTTCGTTTTTCTTTTTGGGTGAAAAAACCATGCTATTGGGATTTATGTTCTAATGAACTAGTTATTTTTTACAGTTTTGAAGAAAACATCACAGTTATGGACAAACATTTTCTATGATAAATAATTTGATTGTTATTGATTAGGAATAATGAAGTCCATTTTTTTGTATAACAGTGTATATTATCTATCAGAGTGATCAAGAAGCGATTTATCTCTAAAGAAATACTTGTTCATCAATTATAACAATAAGTACATGAGAGATTATCAATTGCACTTTGAATGATAATGAACTTATGAATGTAGTATAGTAAATGGAAGGTACATTTAAGAAGCAAAAAACTGACATTTTACCTGATAGCAAACATGACCATATTCAATTGAAATGATTATTTTAGAAAAAATTCTTTTTTGAAAATATTTTTTCAATATTATGTTTCATTATCTAGACAAAAATTATTGATATATTGAAAGAGATATGAAGTCATAGAGACATATTTACAAATGAGATTATGAATGACGAATATAATTTGATCATATATTTGAGTTAATACTCATTATTTATTTTTTAAACTAATAGAATATCATTTAATTTTAATGCAGCCCATGTGAAATTATTTTGCTTCTAAACGCATCTGAAAACGCATTCAAGCCGCGTTTGAACACCACGAGGAGCACGCGTTTGAACGCAGCTAAAATGAAACATCTGTCGCGTCTAGACGTGTTTGGATGCGTTTCGAGGGCGTGTTTGGATGCATCAGATATTTCACCATATATTCAGATGCGTTTAAACGCATTTGTATCTCTTTTTGGGGAAAAAATCGCCATATTTGTACAGATTCGTACTGTGTCACCATCATTCCCACATGATGGCCAGCTCTTCCTAGACACATACGAACAGGACTAGTATTTTATTTTTATACATACATTTAAATTCTGCAGTGAGCGAGGCTTGAAGAGAAGATGTTTGATCATAAATTCACATAGCTAAACCAATGAACCAGTGGCTTATGAGTATATCGCATGTATTTCTGTTTTGATCAGACAGCTTAAACTAACTTAGATGATATACAATAAAACTTATAAAAGCAAGAATATATTTAATTACCTATTACTGATTTATCTTCAAATTAGTTTAGAATAGATAATGTTTATTTTGAAAAACAAAAATGGATAAAATTTAGATTCTTACATAACAGGAAAAAACTTATCTATTTCGAAAAACAATGTTAAATATATTAGCAAATAAAATTTCTTTCTAAGAAACAAAAGAAAAGTAATCATAAATCAATGTAACTCTTAATTACATCTCATTAGATAAATTTTAAGTCCTCAACATGTTTTCCAATAAAAAATTTCTTCTTTGATTATGTAACTTTAATTTATACTACAGGTAATTGCAAAGTTTTTGACGACAAATAATTTTATTTTGCATTTGATCATTGTGCCGATATTGATGGCACGCTTCGATGATTCTCCTTCCTTCTCTTTCTGTTCTCTTTCCATTGTTCTAATGTATCTCTCTCCTGTCTCTCTTCTATCTCTCTCCTATATATACGTGTGTTATGTATGAAGTTGTTACACTCTGGATATGTGAATAAACGAATAAACATCATTGCCGTGAGTGGCTGTAAGCTACTCCACCTCTATCCAGTTTGTCATTACGATATAAACTCAACAGAGTCCTATTTATCGTTACAATCATTATTTACAAATCAGAATTCTGTTGGTTTTACGTACATAAAATAAAACTCCTTCTATAAGAAAAATCACAGCTTAGGAAATTTAGAACTTCTGTATCGTAAAGATGAGATCAGATATAGGATAAAAAGTCTTTTCTTTAAGAATGTATTATTGAGATCATTATTATACAGATATCCTTAAAACTGCATTATATTGCTTGAAAAGACAACTTATGATCTTGTGAAAAATACTTGCAAAATAATCATTTACTAAAACAAAACTAATCTTGTCCAACTAGTTAAATCACGAAGAATATATCGATTCAAAAAACATCTTCGATGCATCATATAAAACCACCAAAAACATTTAAATTCTTAATGCTTCTGCAACTTATTTGGCAAAAAGGCTAGTTTTGTTTTTATCTTAAAACGCGTTCAATCGCGTGTCAGACATCAGTATCCACTAGAATGCATTTACATGCGCTTGATTGTTTGTAGAGACAGACAAAGTTCTGCCTCTCGAACGCATTTAAACACGAGTATTAGTTAAACCGCGGCAAAACGCGTTTTCAAATATTTTCTATCAAGATACAATTATATGCAAAACGCGTCGATTCCATGAAACGCGTCTAAACGCAACTATATCGACCCAAAAACGGAACGCGTTCATATATACAATGCGTCCAGACGCGCTTGCTCATTGAAGCATGTCTAAACGTGCTTTAAATCACAAGAAACCACAACGCGTTCGTATTTGAGATGCGTTTAAACGCATTCAATCATAATTTGCGGCCAAAACGCATCGAATTTATCATTTTGGAATAATATTTCTTTCGTTAAAGTTTATTTATCTATTTAACCCTTTCCAGTCGGCCCCCAGAAGCGACATAATTAAAACTTTTCTTCTGCATATATTTTCTTATCCTGCCATAGAAATAGCAAAAAGCTATTTCTTAAAATTGAACGGTGCTTCTATGTTGAATGGCTGTATGTTGCCATTCGGCAACAGCCGGCCGTAAAGGGTCAAAACTCTGGAAAATTCATTTGTCGTTGCCGATCATCAAAATTCACTATTTTGCGTCTTTTTCATTTAATTATTCAAGAAAAAGCATAAAAAATATATACGATACACCTACATAGTTTCTCCGCGATTCAAATCGACTTTTGTATGAAAAATTTGAGATACATTTAACTTAAGGAGAGAGTAGTTGTATGGCTTTTTGTGTTGGTGGGAATCAGGATAGGTATTCTTCTAGATCTTTTATTTCTCTACATCCATGCCAATGCATAAATTAAATATCCGTTTCCATACCAGCTATTGAGAGCTACAATACTATCATGCTGGCTTTTTTCATAGAAAATTCCATTTAAAGCTAGGAAAAGCTATGTAAATGCACCAGATATATTTTGTGTGCTTTGTTCTTGTATGAATAAATGAAAAAACGAAAAATAGCGAATAACAATGGTTGAAAACGAACAATGATTTTTCAAAAAATTTGATCCCTCTCGGCCGGCTGTTGCCATTTGGCAACATCCATACCTCCTAACGTCAGTANTTAAAGCTAGGAAAAGCTATGTAAATGCACCAGATATATTTTGTGTGCTTTGTTCTTGTATGAATAAATGAAAAAACGAAAAATAGCGAATAACAATGGTTGAAAACGAACAATGATTTTTCAAAAAAGTTGATCCCTCTCGGCCGGCTGTTGCCATTTGGCAACATCCATACCTCCTAACGTCAGTACTCATTGAATCATCTTGCTGAATGATACAATATACAATAGATCAAATAGGAGAAATTCACCACTGGTAACCTGTGGGATTGAATGATTGAGGATACCATAAGAACATCTATTATGATTCAATTGTTCTTTAGGAGTATTCAGGAGGACTCCAATAATTTTCTCAGCTGAACGTTTTTGTTTTGTTTCATGGGCTATGAGTGTGTTCTAAAATATCTTGTAGTAATTATTGAACTATTGATTCACTATCTATCCACAGTATAGCTAGACCTCTCTTAAAATATTGGCACAATGTTGCCAAATGGCAACATCCGGCCGTAAAGGGTTAATTTAACGTGACAGATTTATGAGATTTGCAAAGTCGACAAAGAAGTTATTGAGATGCTAAATTAATGAAACGATTAAGCGACCCTTCATGTTTTGGTTGACTATTCTGAATGTAAATGTTAATAAACAAAATCATTTCAAAATAATACAAATTTATTTCGACATTTTTGCGCCTAACTTAAAACAAATTTTGTGAAACACGATCTGAAAGGAGTGTTGAAGTATATAGGGTAGAAATTTGGACCCATCCCCCGGCCCCTCCCCCTACAGACAGGGACAGAGAAATTAATTAATTAGCTAATAGATTAATTAATTAATTAATTTCTCTGTCCCGGTCTGTGATGGTTTATGAATTCTCTGTCCCAGTCTGTGATGGTTTGTAGAGGCTTCATATATCATAATACAGGCTGTCATAGAGAAGCTCCACCGACCATCACTGACAGTGATAGACAGATTCCAGAAAATCAGTTTGATCGTGTTTCACACTTTTAATCCCACAGGGATTGCGCTAAAAGCTTTTATCTGTGATATGTATTTAGAATAAGGAAAATTGACTGTATCTTCCCATAGTAAAAACAAATCGACATTTCTGCGAGCAGAGGCGCTTAAATGAAGGAAAACCATTTATTTAATATTAAAATGTTCACTATACTTGTAAAATAGAATTCACTGGTATTTAATTGTAAGTTGTACGAAAGTTCTATGAATGTTAATGCTGGAGATCTTGGCAAATTGAATTACAGAAAAAACGCATAAACTAATTGAAACGTAAAATATTCTAGTGGTGTAACTGTACTTTGAGTTGAAGAGAGATCTTAAAGAATTTTAGCAAATTACATCAATTTTACATACTAAAAGTCAATCATTCAATCAGTATTTCATCAACAACTNCAAATATTGTTAACAACTTGCTCAGTCGAATTCTTGTCAAGAACTAAATTCGACAGTAAATCAATTAATTTTCTCATAAAATGATTCGTTTTTCAATGAAGATGTCTTATTTTTACGCGATTGTAAAGTATCATATAATACTACAGTAAGAAACTAAAAATGTTGATTGCGGTTAGAATGATAATGAAATCCATATCTAATTTGATTACGACACTATTGAAAACATCGATGTTGTCGTTAGACAGTAATTGGTTATAGTATTATTTAAACATGATCTTCTAATAAATCAAACCGTAATATGATAAATAATATTTGAAAACAAAAATATTATTTCAAATTATAGTATTTCTTTTTTTTAAACTTACCATTTATTTTAATGATAAATTATCATAACATCATACAATGCTACCTTTCGTCAACGTATCAAATACATTTGAGAAAAATTTTCACTACATTTGTTACATATGACGCTTACTATGAGTTTTTAGAAAGCGTGATAAGTTTGCGGGGAAAAACAGAACTTTGAACTTAAGTGATGATGCAAATATATGGTGCTGCAATTTTACCGTGATAATCGCTATAGACACTACGGTTCGCTTTTAAATATGTTGAAAATTCAATAAACTTCTAGAAAACTAATAGAAAGCATCGAATGGCATATGGTCAACTTTTTCTGAAGGAAGTGAATTTGGGTCGCAAAAAATTAACTTTCCTGTAGCTCATTTCCAACTTCCTTTTCATGGGGATAGAACTCGCAATAAGATTTCTCTTAAAGTCTCCAACAATTTCGATAGAATATCCGAATGATAATGAGTCAAAGGCAATTTTCGACAATGAAAGAAAAACATTTCTGATTTCTGAAATAGAATCATAGCATTACCGTTGAGCAATAAAACAGCAATCTGGCTTAGAGAGAACGAGCGTGTGATTATTTAAACGCTTCCTTTTTACACAAAGCATTGATTTAATTATTAAACCATCAGTTACTATGTTAAACTCCTAGATTCCGAGAATTCTTGTGTTATTTACGAGCTTATACAAAAACCGAAAAATTATTCTCTCATGCATTCTATCGTCGTGAATCAGCTGTATGCATATATATATTATCGTATATGAAACGTGGATTGATACAGTCGTACTGATGAACATTTCGTTTCACAGCTGTTTATCGATACAACAGCATGAAAAACAAATTCTTTCTACCTACTTGTCCTCAGCCAGAAGACGGCGTGATCCACGATGTGGGCGTCGATGTAGGCGTTGTTCATATGCATCCCCACAACCATTCAGCCATAGGGGCTCCACAAAATGAAACCGTATACAAATAGTCTTAACTATTCAGTCGAGGGTTAAGCGAGTTCCAGCAATGAGCGTTACTTGTGTTCAAGGACACATCAATCACAGAAAAGATAAGATGGTTTATTCAGAGACAATTGACATTAGTGGGATGGTTAATTTAGTCACAAGCAGAGTAAGCAACACTTTGTTTTTAGATTTCATGCGAGTAAATTTTGAAATAGTTTCTTTTAAGATTAGACTAGATCCGATTTGAGTAGAATTACGACCCCAACCAGATCGATATCTGAAATCAACAAAACTTAGTTCTCTATTATTTTTGGTTTTTTTACTTAAATTTTTTTACTGTGGACCATATGGGCAATATTTCTAGATGAATCAATGTCTGAAGCTCATCAACTTCAATAAATATACTATTATAAAAATCCTCTACTGATTAGAAAAAGCAATTACACGTTGTTCTAGAAAGCTTTCGACTTAGTTTTTTTTACGAAGCTTGATAACAAACTCTTAATTATAATCAACTTTTTTATTAAGAACGTTAGATGAAGTATAGAGAAAAAAGAGAATCTCTTTTTTGTCCGCTGTAGGCATCAAATTCTCGATTATATTTGGCAGCATGACTATATTACAAAAGGCATTCATTTGTTCAAGTATACGCAAATAGATTTCATTCATTTTTTGTACGCTCTCCTTTTTAATTCTAGAGCATTCTTTCATGTGAAACCGTACTCATCAATCACTTATTTTGACCAATAAGAAGAAAGTGTTGTGCTTCATATAAATTTTATTGCAATATATACGAAACGTGTCGTTCTATTGATCATGGCTGACAATGAAACTGAAAATAGTACTTATTCATATGATTACGATGATGAAGAAGTGATTATTCCGCCAGCGAAAGTGCAATTTTGGACATATCTTGTGTTTGAAATTTCATCACTATTTTGTAATCTATATCTTCTTTGTTATTTAACATTTAATCAACATTTACGTAGTCAATTACAAAATCATGTTGTAATGATTCTACTTTTTCTATGTTTAATTATTCTAGTTGTTGATAATTCATTTTATCTTGATGGATTTCGCATAGGTCATGGAAATTCATTTCCATTTTCAATAGAAGTATGTCTCTTATGGTGGATTATTGATTATGGATTGCAATAACCATATATCTTATGTGGACTTCATTCGAAAGACATATTCTCGTATTCTATCGACGACAATTACTTAATACAAAACGTAAAATATTCTTCATACATTATCTTCCTTTAATAATTATTTCGTTGTATCTAATTGGATTTTATATTGGTGTAATTTTCTTTCCATCATGTCAAAATATATTTTATTCTAATGAATTAGAATGTGGTTCATATCCATGTTATCAAGATATAACATGGTTAAATACATGGGATTATTTTGTTAACGGAGTTTTATGCAATATTTCGGAAGCATTTTTTAGTATTGCATTACTTCTCCGAACAATATGGAGAAAATTTATCTCAACAAGCCATTTTCAGTGGAAAAAATATCGAAAAATGATCATTCAGCTACTTTCAATTTCAGCTCTGTCATTGTCGATAAATCTTCCTCAAGCATTGATTGTTTTTTTACAAAGTCAACCAAATATGAGTAATTTTGGTAGTACTATTGAACCTTATTTGTTTTATTTAACTACTTATGTCGTTTTATTTTTACCATTTATTTGTTTGGGATTTTTGCCAGAATTATGGCCACAATCATTCTTTTCTCACCAACGATGTCGAGTTGCAGTTGTTCCCATGACAACAACTGCTTGTGCTTGACAGTATTGCCAATGGTGACGGTCTGTCGGGTGTGGGTTGTGAGTGTGAAGTGAAGATCGAAACCTCCGCACCCACGCTCTATCTTGTATGATCTGTCTCCTTCAGATTGATATGTATTATCATTAAAATGCAGAAATTTCAAAAGTAGTAAGAATCTATCTCAAGGCATGATATCACCAAAAACTGGTGTGGCTATCAAGGGATCTGTTGACCAGTAATCTTTAATTCCGAACTTTTTCATATGCGCCATTAATATGAAGGTCGCCTGAAAAAGATACATTTCTTCGAAATCAGTTGGAATCCATTTTGCTTGATCTGTTGATGAAAATGTATGTTTATCAGATGAGTTCACTTACAATTTGTTTGTCTCGTCAACAATGATGTGAATCAATTTTTGATCAAAAAATAACTTAAAAAAGTCTAACGGTGACTCTCCATTTAAGTCACAAGCGATTCCACAACCATAGTTTTGAAACTGAAATAGTTTTGGCTTGAAATTTGATTTTTCCACAATCTTCGAGTGCAAATTGAACTACGAGATGATGGAACATCTTCATCGTCGAAGACTTCCGTAGAACTTTCGATATTAGGTCACTATATTCGCTAGTCTCAGGTTCATGTACAGTTTCTGTATCTTATTCACTATGTTCATCAGTGTCCGATTCACTTTCAGTTTCTGCATCTGATTCACTTTGTGACTCAGGATTGGTGTAAATTTCGTTAAATTCAATTGTGTTTTTTCTCTGACTGCTGTCATTCTAATCTTCAAAAGAAATAAAGAACAACAAGAGCAGATATATATATATATTTGATGGATAGAATAAGAATATACTAGAAAAAAGAGAACTCGTAAGAAGATGACTAAGAAAATGTACGTGAAAAATCCACAGTAGGGTGTGGGTGGGGCATGGGGTGTGGTAGAGATTGAACACCCACACCCCACACCCACACTCTCAAGAGTAATTTTATTCTAGATTTACGGTGTTGATAAAGTCATATCAACGTTGTTCTTATCTGCAATATAAAGTGCATTGACATAACAAATTTCTTTACAGAAGCAGCGTATGTAACTGCATCATGAATAACAAAAAGCTTCTGAAGCGAAAATTTCTATTATAGCAAACATGCAAGTAGTTGGTAAAAAAATATTACTACAAAATCGTTCAGTTGCTTACAAAGTAAATAAACCATTGTTGATTAACAATTATAATCAGCAACTAGTAGCTACTGAGCCAATTTCAGCAGATCTTGTGGGATTACCTATCGAAGTTCTGTATCGGATTTTCGATTATCTTGATGCTCAGACAATTTTATTATCATTACAATACATCTGTCGAAGATTACGAGACGTAAGTGAAAAATATGATCGATATTCTCTTGACTTTGAAAACATTTCTATGGTCCAAATGTGGCACGTTTGTCGTCTCATTCGATCAGAATCAATTCTATCTCTTAACTTGTCGGATGGGCCAAGAACACCGCAAGGAATCGAGTATTTTTAGCACTTATCAATATTCGTAAATTCACTCGACTTCGTTCGTTATCTGTACATCAAAGTGTAGATGACATTTTTCACACGATATTTAAATATGTTCATGGTTGTCGCTCAGTAGAATCTTTTTCAATTCATTCTCGACGTGCTTCTCTCTTCGGTCGTCCTGATTTGCATGACTATGATTATGGTGGTCCATCATTTACACTTCTTGCGTTGGCAATTGCTAAATCCAATTTAAACACATTCAAAACAAACCTTCCAAGGTATCAAATAGAGTATCTTCTATGACCAATGAATCTTACACTTCAACATCTTACTATTGGAAATTGTACTCGAAAACAGTATTACATGATTCTGCAGCGTTCTCAACGTCTAACAACACTCACTTTGGATTATATTTTTATAAACAAAGAAAAGAAACTTCTCTTACATATTTCCCATCCATTAAGTTCTCTAACATTGCTAGAGCAGAAAAGTTCGATCACTGCTCTTAAACAAATTTTATCGTGGACACTCTCTTTGGTAACTCTGAAAATCATAGGTACCCAATCTTTCGATACTTTCCTATTAGAAAGCATTCAATTAAAAACTCTTCTTCACAATAATTTCTATTTGTTAAGTCGTTTCCACATATTTATTCGATGCTCTATGGAGGAAAAACCATTCTCGGCGGCTGCTCTAATGGCTTCGTTTCAAACGCCCTTTTGGACCGAAGAGAAACATTGGTTTTTCACTTGTGAACCAAGGCTTCCCGACAGTTGTTTATTCTATTCAGCATCTATGCGAACGATGACTCATCCTTATACATTATACATGGGTGACAATGCGCGGTCTAATTTCGATGAGATAAATAACAATGCAGAAATGATGAATGCAGTGGGTAAATTACATTTTGAACCAACAAAAATGCAGTATTTCAATTCAAGAGAGGTATGTTTCACAAAATATTTTTAAATAGTAAGAGTCTAACAAACGTATTAGTCATTTGCACATACTTTTGAGTACCAATAAAGAAAACTTCGTTCAAACTGCAATAATTCTAATGATTTTTGACAGATGATGACATAGGAAGCTACTCTTGTGCAATGTTTAGCATAAAGAATCGTTCATTCCATGTGTTCTCTTTTTATGTAGAAGAACATCACAGGCCAATCGTTCTTTCCCAATGTGACTATTCTTTATTTGAAATTTCACGATAATTGGCCATCGGATGGAATAGAATTTGTTTCAAGCTTGATTGATATGTCACGTGCTACAACACTTGAACTTTGCTACGATAGAAAAATCGATTCCATCTCAGATTCAATAGTTCATGTAGAGAAATTATTCGGACAAGCAGTTAATGTTTCCATTCTAGTGGTATTTGGATACAGGCGTCTGTATTATAGATTCAAATGGGAAAAACTTTGTTCAGTGATTCCACATCATGTTAAACATCTAAGTAGTTCAGCTAGTGATTCAGAGGATATGAAAAATATTCTGGATCATCTAAAACACCTTTGGAGTATCAGATTCCAATGGCCAACGGGAATCATTTCGGAAGATAAAGGAACTTGCAGTAGAGAAATCATCAATAATCTCAAGATGAAGAAACAAAATTTTAAATATCAGTATGACGACTTCGAACTACAAATTTGGCTTAGTAATCCCTAGTGCAATTAGTGAGATTAATTTTCTTCCTGAAAAATTAAAAGAAGATGAACACTGACAAATCTATTTTTATATGCTTTCGTTTGATAATGTCGTACTTTAAAGTTTAGTTACTGTTGTTACTTGAATTCGATATAAAATTGATATTAATCAATTCTCTTCTAATTTCACAAAAAAAGCTTGTTAGCGCAGCCCCTTTGGGGCTAAAATGTGGAACTCACATATGATTTTTCGTCTAATTTATTTATACATAATGCGTGATGCGAAATTTCCTGCAAGAAAATCGATCGGTAGAACAAAATGTCTTACTTAGCTTTTGCATACTTGCTAATATCTGTAATGCAAGATGGTGTCTGTAAATGGGTGTAAGGGGGTCTCTAAGGGGGTTGTATGTGGGCCTCTAAGGGGGTGCGTAGGGGGGTTAGGTCTGTAATGGAGAGGGGGGCGGGGAGGTAGCCACAAAAATCTCAGTTTTAAACTTACACTCACCATTTTCTTCGAAAATATGTGTGAGTTCCACAAAAACAAAACATAATATCAGAAGCAAATAAAAGTCTTTCTGTTAGTAAAATATAAAAATTCACTTTTACGAAAAGCGCAGAGATAAGCTTAGTAAATTTACATTCTTTTACTCGATCCAGCTTACGTTACTCCCACGAAAATAAAATATAATTATTAGTTTCTATAATAGATACGAAAATATAACATATCTATCTAAAAAGAAGACGATAAACATCAGATCGAGTTTTATCATATCCACCACCCTTCATAATGGGACTAATCGTTGTTTCAGATCCATCTTTAACTCGACTAACGATCATTGTTTGATAGCGATCAAAATTTTTAATATTAAAATTAAACTGTTTAGGTTCCCATCTTAAGCAATTTTGACATTCAGAACTTGTTTCATCTACTCGCCATTGAAGAGTCANAGATATTATCTTATAATTTACTATCACTCGTAAAGCATACCATCCAGTGCCTTCAAAATAAGTGTGTCTAACAGGTATATCTGTATTTTTCTTAAAGAATATTTCTTCACATGGATATACCTCTCCTGTTTGTTGAAGAGAACAATTTTCTTCCGAATACCAATAATCTTCATCGATAGAAATATTTGCTGCATGTATCATTTTTGAACTAAATTCCATCACGTTTCCAATTTTAAAGGAACTTGAATTATAATACCAATGTTCCGGAAATGAATCATGCATGCCACTGCCATGCTTCCAAATGGCTGTATAAACGCAATAGACTGGATCGTATACGTTGAGTTGAACGTAATTTTTCGATTCCGGAGAATCAGGTATTGCGTATGGAAAATGTTGCATTGCATAAGAATATAGCTGGTCATCTGAATCGATGAGATGCCATTGGTAAGCTCGTTGATTGATTTCGTCGACTGCGAAAATATAACGGCCAACAGCGTCTTCTGTTGTAAATGTTATTTGCGGAGGAAAATACGGTTGAATGCATTCAATTTGAAAATGCCAGGTAACAAATAACATCAAACATAAAAATATGTTACTCATTATTGTATTTGAATTTCTGAAATGTAATAAGATTTTTCTAGTTTACGTTGCTATAAATATTTGAATATTTTATTCGTATTTATCATGTGATTTTAATGTTCTGTTTTTAACAGTGCATTTTAAGAACGTCATCAATATTGAATTATGATTAAGCAGAAAAAAAGCCACTATATGCTATTCATTTCGCTCTTTATCAACCATCTACGATAGACTGTCATTGATTACGTACCTATTTTTTTTTATTTTTTTTCAATCCAGCCCTAGTTATCATTGCTGACAGAACAATACTTTTTGTGTTTTTTTCATTGCAAATAAGACTATCATCTATCTAGTTTTTCCACATTAAAACATTTAATTGAGATTGAGAACGATTGAAGCAATGTTGTTTTAT
>OENM01002861.1:0-13636 GCA_900239745.1 Rotaria magnacalcarata
AAGAAAACACGCGACGAACTACACTGTAAGAAAAAGTAGAATAATAAACCCTTCCCCACAAGTGTATAATAATAAACGGTTTTAGAGTTTCGGACAAAAACATGAATCCTTTAAGGGTTTATGAAACGTTTCTTTTAGTACTAGGGTTTAGTGTTCTACGATTTTTTTTACAGTATACATAAATGCGATGCGAAGCATAGCATTAAAAAACTCGCGACGGACTACAGAAATGATTCTGCTTCGCATCGCATTAAATACACAATGATTAAATGAGACTAGTTTTCTTGATGTAAAAGGTTTAGTAGTTGATTCTCAACCCATCCACACCACTAGTTGAAGCACTGATACAAGTGTGATCCAGTTTTATGTAATAGTAATCTAAATGAAAGAAAAATCTACAAAAGTCACTTTTACTTTTACAAAGCAATGTCACATGGAAAATAGCCTTCTCCTGTTTACCACATCTCTACAATGCATATGAAGGAATGTTTTATTGTTGTTATGTACAAAATGGCGCAATAGAATCCACGTGCTTAAAAAAAGCGATTTTCATCACAAAGAAAAAAATAAAATAAGTAAACAAAAATGGTACATAAAAACGTTGGTATGTTAGAAAGTGAAAGAAAAGAGCCATTTGAAAAGTAAAACAGGCAAACAGTGCCAGTTGTATGAAACATTCTTTCAGATCAAAATACATTAAGGAAGGTATAGTTGTTAAGTGACTAACGCTCTATTTCGTCAAAAGAGACCTACTAGAATTACTTCAACACTTCATATATATGTAAACACCAATTAGTCGATCTCATGATCAATAGAGATAACAGAAAAAGGAGGACTTTGCATACGATATAGAATTTGTAGGGCGTTGATGTAAATGCCGATTAGTATTCCGTGAAGAAAATCTGTCAATATCAGATCTGAAAAGCTTTTAGAATCATACAAATGATTGAGAACTTTTGAAAAATCATGAAAGGAGGAGCGTTTTGTTTGAATTAGTATTTCAATAGATAGGGCAAGTCGATAACAATGCTTAGCCTTCTAAAGTGATATTCCAAAGTCATGACGATAGTTTGGTTAAATGCAGTGAAAGTATATGTTACAAGGAAGTGCAATTTTGTCAGGCTACATTGAAGAGTGTATTTCCATGCATGCAAGAAGGTTCGCAGATGTGAGTTGATGATCACATGTAAGTAGTTGAGACAAATTTCACAAGTTTAGATAATAGATTCTCACATTGATCGATATCCACAGCACTAGACAATTCAGAAATGCCTCAAGATACTTGCTGGTGTCTCTAGATCATACAAAAGCACTCACACTACACAATGAAATATCTATGACACTAAATTGATATCTTGAATGTTTAGGTTAGGTATTTATGCATGTAAAAATTAATTAGTACTCTCAAAGTCTCACTTACAGGATCCATTTATTGTTAGTATCGGTTAGCAAGCTATAATTGAATGTATCTTTATGTGAGCAAAGAATCGTCTGTATACTTTTACGTGCGCATACCAGTATCATATAGCGTTCTCAAATATTTATATTTTAGATCATCTTGAGGTGCATTTTGGACGAATTGTTTTTTCTCCACAAAAATTATCATGGGAGAGGATACGGATAGCGTACGAAGTCAAACAGTCCAGTTTCGAGATAGATTTTTCGAGATAGAAATCGTTATTATTGATGATACCGAGTGTCTTCTTCTTGAAGATGTACAACGCCGATTTCCTGGCGTGACGGTTTTGTGTGTAAACAATGAGCAGCGAAAGTTCATCCGAAATGAAAAAGGAAAACGGTCTAAACCACTGCGTATCGTTGCGTGCATTGGCCAAGTCGTCCAAGCTATCGAGCCTGAAGAACACCCTGATAATTCTGGTCAAGTGGATTTCAATCAAATGCACGAAGATATAAAAATAGTAAAACATACGTGTAATCTTACTTTTGCCAATACACAAGAGATACTATCTCAAATCAGTTATGTGATGAGACAGATGTATGAGTTACACGAATATACTACACCACGCTACTTTTTCATCTTACCTGCAAGACATTCTGATATGGCGCTAATAAATAGTGTACGGAGCTGGTTTCACACTCATTATAAACTCTATTTTCTATGTGAATATTCACATGAGCCAAATGAAATGCATGTTGCTCCACATGAGGGCTATTCAATTAAAACACCACAAGAATTCATTGTTAGATATGCACCATATTTGAGAACAACGATTAAAATTGCACAACTCTTGCTCTCACTTGGCGGTCTTGCCATTCCACAACTCGGAAGTGCGTCAACAGCTATCAATCATGTATTACCATCAATATCCGACAATGATCAATATTATGAAGACATGAAAAACCAATTAAAAATGATCGACTCCCTAATCAATAGATACGACAATCAACACAAGCATCCAGATACTCCTGCGACTGGTCAACAAAAATCAATTGGAGCACCATTACAAGGTGCAGATCTACGTGAACTTGAAAGTTATGTTGAGCGTGTTGATAATAAACGTAGTCTAGGAAACTTGTATCGAAAAGTCACAGTTGATGGTTACGTCCGCTGGGTTTGTCTCGAGCACTACGATGAAATTAGCTTCAAAAATGAAATGAGTAAATACATTAAGGAATTTGAAGCCATGGGAGGTAAATTCGATCTAAAGACTAAAGAAGCATTTATAAGTCAAGTGAATATTACTAGCAGAAATGTTGAAATGATGTGCAAGGCTCTTGGGAAAGGTTTTAATATTGTGAAGCTAATATGTCGAGAATGTTCAATCGACGAAGATGATCTCGAAAAACTACTTGACATCATCATTAATCGTTCTTCAATTCGTTGTCTAAATATGTGTTCGGTTCGTGTACGAAACTTTTTTGGAATCACAAAGTATACTTGCCAAGAAATGGTCGCCGAGTTCAATAATCAAACAATGAAAGTTCGTTTCTGCAACAATAATCAAGATGCAAGTGTGCAGTTACTCGGTCGACTTTTGCTACAAAACAAAATATATCGAAGCTTAGATTTCTCTGCAAGTGACTTTATTTGTCGAGAATCGGATCTTCGACGATGTATGGAGTTTAATGCAGTTGTGACTCGACTTTTTGTAGAGTACACAAACAACGTCAGCATTCTCAATGTTATATTTAATTTGAAAACAAATGCGTTACAACAACTGAAACTTACGCATTCATTGTACGAGTCCTCAACTTTATCTTATTTCTGTGAAATGCTAAAGAAAACTAAAACACTTGTTGAGTTGGATCTAATGGATTATACTGGTTTTGACGACGAAGATTTTATTACTACTCTTTTGGAGATACTGAAAGGGCACAAGTCAATCAAATATCTCAATATACACATTACAAATGTACAACCATCTAATCAAAAAGAAGTAGATTTGATGAAATCATTGCAAAATGATGAACTTATTTCACGCCTTTGTATATCGTCGTCAGTTATCTCGTCTGAATTCACAGAAGCACTTCTTCATGCTGGAGCAAAACATGATACATTCACATATTTAGAATTTTATAATTGTCAAGTGGAAGACGATGATAAAGCAAAACTACAGTCGTTGTATGAAAATGGACGCTTGCATCAACTGAGTTTTTATGAAGAACCACGTTGGTATGTGTTGTTAGATGAAACAAATGGATTGGTAAATAAAGGTAAGAGAAGTAGCATCTCCACCGGCAATGGTAGCCCCAATTTCGTGCAGCTAGTCACTTGACTCTTAAGAGAGGATTTAGAACAGAATTGAATATATTTTAACTGAGTCGTAGTTTAAAAAGCTGATTCAATATTTCTAACTGGAAACGAAGACCCACCTTTACCAGATGGTCTGTAATAAACGGTGGAGTTAGTGTTTCGTAGAGTCAGTCAGATCCAAGAATTTTTGGACACGAAGCCGGACACGGTACATTAAAAATTTGTGGACCGATACTACTGGTGATACTATATTTTGAAACTACTATGATGAAATTATTCAATTTAAAGTAGCGTATCTCACCTTTAATCTTTGAATTTTAATTTAAAGCCAAAACATGCATACCTTAAACTTTAACTTTGTAAAAATTCCAAAGTTAAAGTATATTTCTCGGAAAAAAAGTTGCAATAAATCTTTCTTTTGTTAAAATTTGTTTTTAATGAAGGAAAAAAGTTCTAAACCAAAACAAAAACTTTCATGAAAAAATCTATTCGAACTGTAACTCTTTCGACCGCAAATTGAGGGAGTGGGTCTACTTTTTCTCGTCACTCACACCTTTCTTAGTTCGACTTTTTAGAGATGTACTTTTTTTGATCTCCTCATCATCAACATGAAGTTTAGTGTAGTTCAATTTTTTCCACTGCTATTGTCATTGTTAAGACTTGATCAGACATACTATTTGTTGCTGGTCAGTTGTTGTGATATAGAAATAATAAAGTAGAGGCCTGCAGCCCTACCCTACCCTACCCTAGCCTATAATCTACCTTATGATCGGGTAGGGTTAGGGTACGACTCTCTTAGGGTAGGGTCGGGTTAGGGTACGACCCTTGTAGGGTAGGGTAGGGCTAGGGTATAGTGTTGAAAAATGTAGGGTATTGCAGGGTAAAATTTTCATTATGTTAATCGGGTCTATTTAAACGTTCAATGTTTGTCAGCCTCTACTATCGAACAATATCTTCTATTCGTAAGGAAATGATGAAACAAATGCCTATTCAATGATTGGAAGTAATTATTGAACAATAAATAACAACAGTTGTTCATGTCTTTGTTCTTTGTCGATATTGTTTTTGAATAGTCGTGGTCGATTTAAATCCTTACCTGCAATAAAAGGCCCCCTTATATTAGAAGATCTCCCCATAATAGAGTACTCCCTTGAAGGAACGATGCGTGAGACGTAATCAATGAATTTCCTAAATTAATTGATTTCGCGAAAAATTGGAACTTTAATTAGTATATTTATATCAAAATATGACTAGTTTTCAGGGTTTTCAGCTGAGAATTTTAAGAGAATCAGGTTAGTCTTGTATCTGGATTTTTTAAAACATAAAAGTCTCTCTTCTAATTGTCAGAATCTTTTTGTTTTTCGCAGAATCTTTCTAATTAAAAATTCCGATAATAAATGGGGCACAATAGAAGACTCTTCTGAAAACTTTACACACTTTGACATAATAGGAGACCGAAGGTATGCTAATGCGTAGGAGGTTTAGTACTATTTCTCTTATTTTTTTATTGTTGGTAATATCCGTGGTCCATTTAATACTATTTCTCTGATTATTGTATTAGTTGTGATATTCTTTCTATAGCATTCTTGACATTTGTAAAATTTAACTGCATCATTTCATAAATAAATGATTAAATCATGCACAGTATACAGTTATTGAAATTTTAAAACTTAATAGAGTAGGGTAGGGCATAGGGTAGAATTATTGTACCCTAGGGTAGGGTTAGGGTACGACCCTCGTAGGGTAGGGTCGGGTACCGAAATTCATACCCTTGTAGGACTCTACTATATGTAGAAGCACAAAACATGCATAGAAATATATTAGAAAAATACTGCTGATTAATTGCTGTTCAAAACGAATCTTTAATAAGAAGTAAAAAATCTAAAAATGAAATAATTTCGTGCATCAACACCCTTAAATTGGATCACAACCTATGAAGAAACTTTAAAATAAGCACCAAGTGTAATGAATTTTTTTGTGTGTTAATGTTGGAGCTCGTAACCAACCTGTGTTGATCTGAATCATTTGTAATCAGTTTTGTATTAATAATGATTCCATCATGATTCAAGTACATCAAAGTTATCGATTGGTAGAGTTTGCAATGTTCTCTTATTTTTAATGAACTGGTTAAACGCTACGAACAATTTCATTTGAATATTGCTCGAATACTCACCAATTTTAGTGTAATTTTTCTCTAATATTTTTAACTTTTGAAAGGAAAACAAAATACTCATTAAAAGCATGCCTAATTAAAATGGAACGAACTGATAAGATCTTCAGATCGTATGAAGATAGATTTTCAGCTCCATTGAGATTTAGATTGATTTTAACCTATCTTTTACAAAAAAAATCGACTGATGTGGTATAATCTTTAATAGACTTCGAATTCCAAAAAAAAACAGTATTAACAATGTAATCGATTTGTAATTCATTAAAATTAATCGTGATCTTTTCGACTCCTCACTTTACTCAATGCATAATGTTTGTCAAATACATGAATTTCATTTTGATTCGAGAAGAACAAACATATATAGTTTCACTTCCATTCTAAACTGATCTCATAGCAGACATCAATAAATGATAATTTTTTCTGTCGTTTCCTTGGATCCATTAAAGCATTATCAAATAGCATTCCCGTGGGAGCAATAGAGGTAGCTCCAATCTATTTTGTCATATTATTCCAAATATAGAACTACTAAAAAGTATTTCGACGTCTGAGTAACAGAGAGTGTAAATTTTGTGAAACTTTTGTTAAGGAGTGGAGAAGGGTTGATAAATTTATTTTTTTGAGCATCTGTCTAAATACGTCCTTACGTCTATATACAACCTGACTGATTTGTGGTATTTTACACATTTTCATGCCTTTCTAAGGATTTCGAAATACATTGAAAAATGTAGAAAAGCAGTTGAAATATTCCGAAACACAAAAATTCGGAAATACATGTATGTTTCGTTCTCTTTTGGTTCTCACCTGCATACATGTGATGCTGTTACACATGAAAGCGCTATGGAAATCACACTGTATGTAACCCACTGTATCTTGACTGAAATATGTTTTTTTTATATATTCAAGCAACATGTTATCAAAAGTGAAAATATCACTCATGAAGTCTCTTAAAGGTACAACGAACTCGAAGCTCTTCAGATGCTTTTGCAATGACACTGAATACTTTCAAGAGCTTTCACCAGTATTCTAAAGACTATTCAGAATTGTGTAAATTTTTTTTATCATCTTTCAAGACTTTTTATGATTTGCTTATAATATATCGTGATATTTCAAGAATATTCAATGTGATATTTCTACTTTTCATTAACAGAAAATCTCAAAATTAGCTGGGCTAATCAGATTACAAAACGCGGACTATTCAGAAATAGATGTCATTGGTCCTATAAATTGAACAGCACACATCAACATAGCTAGTTTATTCTAGTCGTAACTCTTTTAGTAGTAATATGGATCGAAAATCAACTAATATCACAATAATAATTCAACTAGCAGTAGCTATGTGTCCAGCCCATCATCATTATGGTATAAATCATTGGCAATACAGCTGCAAATACTTTGCCCGCTTACCAGATGAGTTCCATGTGAAAATTTTGAACATCTTTCAAATCAATTTCAAAGAAAGATCTTGCGAAATATTTCAAGAACGATTGAAAAAATTTGAAATCATTTGAATTGACCTGAGAAAATCTTTATTCCACGCCCACATTCAGAGTAGACTCAGTCATAGGGAAACAAATATGACAAAAGAGTCCATAATTAAAATGTCCTATTTGTGTCTCACTCAGAACTTATAAGATCATTCTATAACAGATAAGCAAAATAAATGAAAATCCGTTTTCTTGCGCAGCATTTTAAATTGCTGTCTTACTATTTAGTATTCGTTGACTGCGGACTACTACACTCATATACATGACTTGCTAATTAGGAAATCGGACTCTTCCTTGAAAAAATTAAAATAGTTTTATTAGACGTACTGCTATAGACAAACATCTTTCCCAATTCATAACTAAAAGTAAAGTAAAAAGTTTTAACCCACTGCGCAATTCAGAACATTGACGGTAGTGAGGGTTCAACTTGCGCGTTTCTCTACGCCCTTTCACAAACAAACAAGGTTCATATACTTATTGCTAAGCACTAATATATCTTCTTCCTAACTGACTCTAAATCGAAAAATACATTTGATCGCATACATAGACACCGAAAGACTGAAGTATATGTGATCTCCTTCTAAGTAACATCGGTGATAGATCTTCGATCGAATAATCGATGTGTATATTCAACTAATTACATACTCATGTAGCAGTTCATCACATGAGCACACTGACGAAAAAAACATTTTAAAACAATCTCCTCAATCCTATACGAACACCTGCTAAAAACAAAGTTCGTAAAATTCAGCGTATTTTTTGTTTCTTCTCCTCTTATAGCTTTTGCTTGAGGCAATTAAAATTCTTTCTCAATGGGTTTTAGTTGAAAGATCTTGGGCAATGCACACTAAACTATAAAGTATTGTATATCTTTGTCGCAGGTTGTAATGTTAGCGATTCGCTTATTAAAAACAGTCACAATTAGAAATGGTCCCGTTCCGTGTGCACGCTATTCAATCACCGATTTGTTCAGCCGAAAGATCTCTATATAAGCAACTGCACTTAAGATAGAAAACTTATATGTTTTCATACTGATTTTCATCGAGATTATTCCCACTTATCTCTTCAATAATTTGCACTGCCGATTCATGATCTTCGGCGTTCTTTCTGGCTAATTAAGCATTAATTGCGGTATTTTAAAGTCTTCCTCATTAAGAGAAAAAAAAGAATCTCACACGGTAACAACTAAGTAAATTCTTGTCGAACATAACTGTTTCAAGCTTAAGTGTTGTAAATTCGATAGTGACAATTTAACGCAGATAAATTCAACTGATTCGTTCTGCTGATTATCAATTCACCATTGTATTTGACACTAACAGCGGCATATATGACACTCCATGAAACACCTGAAATTCACACATTTTCATCCTAATCTTTATTCACCGTTATTTATTCACCAGCAAACAGTAGTCACAATATATCTACTTCAACATTATATAGATCAAATACACTTCTACCACGAATAACGAGGCATAATTATTAGCCTTTCAAAGGTAAAGTCATTCAAAGCTCTTCCTCGCATAATAACTCTCGATAAAGGTATTTAACGATCTCATTCACACTGTTTGCAATTAAAACATCTGAAAAATAACTTTTAAGTCAATATCTTCCATTGAAGATATTTCAGACTACTATTCATTGCATTTCATATAAAAGGATCCTTAAAGATCCTTCTTGTTCAATACCGCAAATTTGAGCTCTTTTAAACTTTTCCTTCCTCCCAATCGATCGCTAAAGATGCTTAAAGACTTTTTCAGTCACTATATTCCATTCCATGTAACTAAAAGTCTTTTTTTATTCTAATTTGTCTAGAAGGATCCTTAAAGATCCTGATTGTTCAATAACACTTATTTCAGGCATTTTGAGGTTTCATTCCTCGTCACTCATCAAGAAAGTCCTTTGACGATTTTTCTATTTTCAAAACAAAATCAATACGACTCCAAAAACGTCACATACGAGGGATTGGCTCACAAGGATCTTTAAGGATCCTCTTCGATAGAAGTGAATGAATGCTGATTTCAAATACCTCAAATGGTAGGTAATGGATTAAAAAGACATTTGAGCGTCTTTCCCCGTTGGTTTCGAGGAAGAAGTCTTCGAAATACCTGAAGTCTTCAGTGGTGAGCTCTGGATCGCCTCGGATGTCGTATGGTTGAGTGAATGATGGTGAAGCGGTGCGGCAAGGTAATTGCATTGGTGAAGGTGGCTAATAATTTAGTTAGTTGGTGATGCGACTGTCATCATGAGTATGTGTGGTGGTGTCAGGAAATATTTGCGAGATCTCAATAAGATTGGAACTTCTGGAGTTTTCCCAGGTGGAAACGATCGTATTTTGTTAGTTCCGTATAGTTTTCCGATAGTGTTCCGTGTGATCACGGGGCGGTTCCGGTAATTTTTCCTAATGGTTAAGGTGGCGGGAATAGTGCGGAATACTCCGGTTACAATACGGTGATTTCCAAACGGAATACTGCTTCAAACTTCCGGATAGTTTTCCGATCCGTTTCCGGTTGGGATGTCGTTGGAAATCACCGAAAGTAGCGGGAAATAACACCGTTTCCCGCCGTTTCCCGTCGGTTCCGGAGTCCGGAATCATCGACCTGTGCAGAATTTTTTTAAATTTTTATCAAAAAGATCATAATTTTTTTCTATTTTGGTCTATTTGAACAGTTTAATTTCTGTAAATTCAAACAGGTCAGATCTTGAGATGTGTCCGCTCTCGAGTCTGTCCAGTTTTACCTGGCCATTTTCGAGTAGTCCCACCTCGATCAATGACCAAGATGGGCGTTCTCTGGGCTAATTATTAATCGAGAACCCAGGTGAATGAATCCGATACCGAATTGTTCGTCCTGGGAAAATAATCTAAAAAATATTTAAATGAAAATGCATAACTTTCGTATGTTCAATCGAGTTCTCTATATAGGGCCTTTTACGCAAAACAAAAGGGTGATTCGATAGTCGACACAGAACGAGACAAATTTTTTAACGGCACTTTCTGTGGCGACATATTTTCAACACTGAACCTGCGACACTATCATTCGCAACACATATATGCGGCACATTTTAATTTAGAGTGTTCAACTTGAACGATTTTAATCTTCAGCCGATAAAATGTTTGATTTAATGTTAGTTTAAGGGTACCCTCCTCCACTTTTCACGAGTTTCTGAAGAATGGCTCACCAGAAAATTTTGAAAATTTCGTGGCAGATAGATCTTGTAGAGTGTATCAAAAGATGTGCTAGACTCAAAGTTCCCAAATGCTGTCTTGTATGAGATATTGGGGTTGAAATCGGTAAAAAGAACTCAATTGTTCGCCCCCATTTCTCAGAGGCCCTATATTCGATCGAATTGTAACTTTGTTTTACAGGTACTGGACACTGTTTGGGGTGGGAAGTTTTTTGGGTTTCCTTATATTTTTCGTCCTTTCGATAAAAAAGGCAAACTACTGAATACATCCTAAAAAACTGCTGTCTGTTTACTAGCGCAGTTTTTGTGAAAGCTGCCAAAACCCACCGATGCAATACTTTTTGAAACAAAAGAAAATATTCATCCCAAATGGCGACTAGTATATGTAAAAGAAGTTTCAGATCAATCACTCTTACCATGTCGGAGAAACAGGGTTGCAATACTATTTTTCTTCCTAAAAATTTGATTTTGAGAAAAACGTGAAGCAAAATTCACTTGCAATTTTTTTCTGAATATCATATTTTTTTTATCGTTTTTAAATGTTTATAGGTTTTTGACTACGGCCCGTTTGATAAGTTTGTTTTCTACGACTCATATTCATAAAGAGGGGTATCAGTCGCCAGTGGCTCCCTAACTGTATGAACAACAAACACCGGTGTCGAACCTAAAACCTATGAATGAAAGAAACACAAATAAACGTCCTAGAATTAATGTATCGCCACCAAATCAACATCAAGATGAACTGCATCAAAGAATGGAATCAGAACCTCGCATGCTAACTCATCAAACAAACAATTCAAAGATATAATTTCCACCGATCATCATCAAATTCAATGTTGAACAAAACTTTTCAGTGAAGGAAATTACTGATGATCTAATCTTGAAATGGGAAAATCAACACGAAATTGATTTAGTGGTTACAACACGATTTGGTCATTTGCACTTTCTTCTTGTTTTTGCAGATGACTCCTCAACTTCTGAATCATTATTAGATTTGAGTCGATGACCACAAGCATTAAATGAAGTCGAGATTCAAGTAAAAGTTCCACGCCAGCTCCCATCTGAATATTCACTTCTTATTCAATAATTTCATCGTAACTGGAATGAAGATGAATGGCTACTAGAATTATAACAGCGATATGTTTCCTTATACAAATTACACGGTTGCAAGTAAAAGACGGTTCATCATTGAATGCTGTTCCTGCTGATTAGGGGTGTTACTTTATATTTACTTTACTTTTTAAAGATAAATAAAACCTTTATATTTAAAAAATAAAGATAAATGAAATCTTTATATTTATAAAATAAAGAATGAAGAATTTATGAAATCTTTATCTTTATTTAATAACGATAAAATAAAGAATAAAGAAAAATATTTTTTCTTAAAAACACAAAATTTGGTCTTCTCCGGATCGCTCGAAGAAAATTAAGAAGTCCAAGGCTAAAAACATTTTGAACACTAGATTTTTTTTCCATAAATGATTGATGCCTCACCATCATTTGCTAGTATTATTTCATACTGCAATGTCAATGATGATAAGCAAGAACTGCAATCAATGTGTTCTGTTGTTATACAAATTATTTATCTATTTACCAACACTCTAAAAGTAGGTATTCTACGAAACTTATAAAGGATCTTCCGCCGGGCACACGGGAAGATCCTTTGGAGGTTCCGGAAAAACATGGGTGTAGCACCGAACCATTTCGCAACCTATAAAAAAAGGTTTCGTAGCAATGGTTTCGTACAAAACCTTTTAAAAATCATTCAAAAAACGTTTTCGTACCCAACAAATGTTCCGTTAAAAATTTCATTTAACCCTCTGCTGCCGCCCGCGGTGCGCACACAATTCGAGTATTTCTCAAAACCCGAGTACGGTATACATCAAATGAATCAAAAGTAAGATGAAATAGTCTATAGAGTAATTTTCTGCATCAAGGAAAATCATTCTATAGACTATTTCATNATACCGTACTCGGGTTTTGAGAAATACTCGAATAGTGTGCACACCCCGGACGGCACCAGACGGTTAAAGCCAACTCAACCCCTGATATCCATAACTGGAACAACCCAAAATACAGAAAAGAATTAATATAATCATTTTATAAGGTCAAACTTACTTCACGATTCTTTTACTTGAAACAATCTAAAATAAACAAATTAGCGAAAATTTATAATTATTGAAAACCAGACTTACCTAACACGCAATCTCTATATTGACCTAGAATTAAAAAAACGAATAATTCTTTGATTTGCTAAGAGAGAACTTACCTAAAACGCCATCTCTAAATTGACCTAGAATTAAAAACAAGAATAATTTTTTGATTTGCTAAGAGAGAACTTACCTAAAACTACGTATAAGCATCAACCTAGAACAAACAACAAATCAAATATATTAAATTATACACGATCAAACTCACCAGAAATTGCCTCTTTGAGGCCTTCTATAATTGAGTAGAACATATATCTGTTATTATACGAAATAAAATTGACCTAAAACCTTCTATGTGAATGAATCAATAACAAAGAAAAAGATTAGTCACTTTCATCACATCAAACTTACCCCAGAAGAGAGATCAGAGTTGAAGTAAAAAGTCCACCTTCTGAAATTTGGAGAGCAGATCGGTGGATTTTCTCAGCCATGGAAACCCGGAGAGAAAAACTGATTACGAATTTCGACTCAGGGACCCCAATAAGCTATAGGAAACTTTGATCAGAATTTAGATCAGAGTTGAAATGAAAAGTCCACCTTGTGAAATTTGGAGAGCAGATCGGCCTATTTTCTCCACCATGAAAGCTCCGATAGAAAAACTGATTATGGATTTCGACTCAGGGACCCCAATAAGCTATAGAAAGTTTAACATAGATGATAAACCGGTGAAAAGTTTAATGGAAAAACTTAGAAACATTGAGATCGTCGACGAAACGAGCGCTGGTTTGGTGGGTATTTTACAGAACCCTAAAGCACACAAAACTGTAAAAAAAAGGGTTTATGATAGTGCAGCGTGTCACATTCCGTCGTTTCCGTTTTTGAAAAATCATATAAACCCTTTTTCTTAAATTATAAACCTAAAAACCTTTTATTA
>OENM01002862.1:0-13624 GCA_900239745.1 Rotaria magnacalcarata
ATGTTATCGATCGAGTGACTAATTGATTTCAAATATTGTCTCTAACTGCGAGCATATACACTAGCTGCTGAAAAGATGATGATGTCATTATTGAATATCTAGAATAACAAATTCTACGAGGGTGATCAATTATATTTCAGATATAAATATGCTGCTTGCGATTTGTTTATACATTTGGAGTGTGCATGGTAACTGAATATTCTTAATTAATAGTCTGTTCATCTACTTTGTAATTCTTGTTTAAGCGATTTACGGTTCGTGGAGTGATTCTGCATGACATGAATAACTGTCATCAATTTTATGTTCTCTTATCTCAATCGAAAAATCAAGATTTAAAGAACAACTAATCAATTCGTCATCAAATGTTAAATGAATCGCCTGAACGAATCTTTTGTGTATGTGCATGTATTTCCTGTATTTCAAATCAAATTACATGCGTTGATCGACATATATGAATGATCACGTAGCAATGGAATAATGATAACGCTCAAAATAGCTCCATTCAGTAATGTTCATTTCCATCAAAATATCTTTAAGCGTTTCGTTAGTCACTTGAAAACTATATAAGTCATGAATCATAATAAAACATAGCGCATTCTACTATAATTATTCCACTCAACTCTAATCTTTGACTTTATCAAATGATCAAAGTTCCATAACATAAATAAATAATCTCGTTATTATCATCTTATTCGTCTATAGTCTCATCTTTCTCTCAGATTTGAAGCAGAGTTCAAGTGTTGAGAAGCACATAGAGCACAAATGATTTTCAATATGCTGATGTTCATTTATTTTGACTACATCCACAAGTAGCAGTCAAGTTCATGAGCTAACAATAGCCCATACGACGTAGAACAATATAAACTAGGGTTATATTCATAAATATTTTTATATTCGAATCAAACATTGCGGAAGATCACTATTATCGAGAGTTACATATCAAATAAGTTATTTTGATCAATGTTCTATCCGTCTTTCATTTTGTTTCAGAAGAGAAGTTGACCAGCTAGCAATACTGCCTGAACCACATAACTCATGAATAATCATGATCGGTGCTTTATTCGCTGACGTAACGAGTTTCATAGTGAACTATACTGTTCTTGCGACCAATACTACATCATATAATAAGCGAATCATTATTTGCCAAAGATTTGGTTCATTTATTTTCATTCACACTTGAGAGAAATGCTTAGAACAGATGAATTAATAATCACACGGTCAATGAATTGCATTTACGGAGAATATATTTACTTATGTTATTGACTGTGGTATCAAAAAATTTGAATCGTTTAGCTAGATGCAATTACACGACCAATCAACAAGCGTTTTCACGTCTTCTTCAGGCCAATACTGTTATTCATTGTGCAATATACCATAAAATAAAGATTTAGAACTTCTCTTCATTGAAAAGATGATGTGAAGAATGACTGATTGCGACCATTCTGATACTCATGGCCATTTATTCTGCTTGCGTGATAACTATTATAACAGTCCACTAGTTGACTTATTGATGGCATGAAAATGAATGGCATTATTTGCTTTTTGGGGACATTGTTCATTTATTTAACTTCTATTAATCTGTAGTTGTGGTACTATGAGAACGAATAGCAATCATATAAAAATCAAATCATTGAAATCCAGTAGTTCTATTAAATAATGCTACCAGCTGAAAAATGGCATATTGCTTATGATGCACAATTGAAGATCACATGTAAAATATATGATCGTTTTCCATATTTCCTTAACAATTTCTTCGTGTTTTTTACTGCCATGAAACTTGGAGTATAGAAAAGAATAAATTAACGTAGTCGCCAGTAAAACGAATAATTGTCATCGCCAGTAGATTTTACTGATATATTTTGTAGACTGTAATGTGCATATTTCTTTAGGGCGGCTCATAGATATTTTCACACGATACGTGAATGATTCACAAAGCGCCAATGATGATATTCACTTCCTTCATTTATTTTGTCGTCAAGTCATTGAACTGCTTAGCAATGAAAGATAGCATGCAAAATGAACCACCATATCAGAGATCTTTTCACTTATTTCACTTTTACTTCAAGATTTATTTATGAAGTTCATCTATGGATGACAAGTGATACGGAAAATGAATACTTAAAAGAGCACTCATTGCATCTGGCGCAAGTGTTTTATTTCAAAATTTCATGCTTGAGTAAGTCGACTATTGAAGTTAATTGAATAATTGAAGTTTGAATGACTGATGAACAATGCATACGATGATGAAGTTCGTTTATCATTTCTTTCTTAGTAGAATTTAGTAGTTCCAGGGCAGATGATAATTGACATAAGCAGTGAGTAATTGTAAAGGCCTCTATTATTAGGTTCTCTTATCTTTTTCTTGTTGGCGCAAAGTTCGGCTATGAATAACTATGAACTATTGGTAAAATAGGTGACTGTTTATAACAAACGCTCTATTCGTTTACTGTGTCACACAGGTGGAAAGTTGCTTTAAATTATATGCTGACCAGCAATCATTGGAACAATGAATACTTTTGAGGAAGCGGTTCCGGAGGATTAGGATCTAAATGAAAACACCAGGTAGTCGTGCAATTCTTTTTCATAGAGTCAAATGTATGATAAATAGTTCAATGAAAGGATTTCGATTGACTTGAAACAAGTCGACAAATGAGCGATTCATAGTTCTATCAAATTGATGAACATATCCAATACAAATATTGATAGCACTTGACAATTTCTCAACGGTGATAATAAAACTATACTAACTAGTCGAAAGAAATGTGGTTCTTGTCTGCAGAGAAATGCTTTACCTGATACATGAGGTTGTACGGTCGACGAAGAGAAACAGCGAAAGAATGTAAATATATATGTTTGGACAGTCAATGAAGAAGGAACTCAAAGTAGACTGAGTTGCTCCCAATGAAAGTAAAATAATTTCTAGGTTTTTTATAGACACTTTCAAGCTCTTGCAAAAGGTAAAAGGTGCGAAGTGTTCACAAAAACTAATGCATCAAAAGAGTTAAACTTGCCCTAAAAGTTGAAGACCATGACTGTATCCTAGCGATAGAAGGAAAATAAAGTATCCCAGAGAATTCAGGAATTGTGTAGAACGAAGAAAATTCTTGATGACTCAGTCATACATAAATAAGGGGGGATTTTAAAGCACGTGAGTAAAAAGAAACGGAAGCATTTTATTCGTCATCCAGACAGAGCAAAGTAAAAAAAAGACGACAATCGAAGGAATAATCTTGTATGTCTGCTATCAGTGAATGATTTGCAGAAGTAGGAAACTGCAAACTAGTCCCAGTCCCGACGGGACCGAAATCGGGATAAAAAAAAAGTGATTTTGCAGATGTCTATGCAGAAGACGAAAACAACTTCACATTGAATTTAGATTGTAGGGATGTGGATGATGGTCTGAGTCAGAAATCGGTATTGGAAAGTCTAAAGTAGACCGAAATGGTAGTATGAAAAGCTCATTGTCGACTCACACCCTGTCATCGTCATGATTTTTATTCTGAGACCACGAGAATGGCTACTTTCGGCTATTATTAGTCAGAAAAGGTTTTTTGATAGTTGTCTTTCGTTATTTCATTCTGCAAGCATGCCCTTCGAAATATAATTCTTATTCTTAATGCAAAATAATTCCTCAGAAGTGTCTCAGATGAAAACTTCTTAAAATTCTTACAGTCCTACAGACTGCTGAAAAATATGTGCAATGTCACCGTAGGTGTGCCAATAGTAAAAAGCTGTTAGCGCAATCCCTGTGGGATTAAAATGTGAAACACGATGAAACTTCTTTTCTAGAATTCGTCTATTACTGTCACTGGTGGTCTGTGGAGCTTCTCTCTTACGGTCTGTATTATGTTGTATGGAGTCTCTAGAAATCATCACAGACCATTACAGAGAAATTTAATAATTAATAATAAATTAACGATTAATTAATTAACCAATTACCTGATTAATTAATTTCTCTGTAACGGTCTGTGGCGGGGGTCCAAATTTTTACCCTATATATGTCAACACTCCTTTCTGATCGCGTTTCACAAAAGTATATTAGACAATGTGGATAGAGCGAATATTCGACATCATATTGAATCACATAAAAGATGAGAGAGAATACGTTTCCTGCAATGAAGGCAACAGCGTTCCATAAGAAATAGAGCTATTCTGTCGACAAAATAGAAGGTCTGGGTGTTGATATCGACCGATAGTAGATTGACGAAGAGGTTCTATCATTGACTAGTGCTTGCGTTATTGAACTTAGAAAGCTGCTATTTTTAAGAAAGAATATTCAATGATGCAAAGTAACATACTTGATGCCATTGTGTTGTTCGACACAGGAATAGTGGCGATTACTGTAGAGTGAGTTGATTGAAAGAGATCTAAAAAAAAGAAATATAATGCCTTCCTTATCTGCATGAGTTTATGCTGATATTAATGTGAACATCACATTTTCTGTTGGATTGTGAGTCGATGATTAGTCGAGCATAGATCCAGAAAGTAGAATCTCGTCACTTGATGAGCAACACTAGATTCTACATGGGATTTGAGAAACAAATCATACCTCAGATTAAATTCTCATATCTTTACTATAGATACCCCGATCATTCTCTTTTGTGTTTGGAAACGATGACTTATACTTCGTTGATGTATATTTATTTAACGGTGAGGTTACTTTTATATTTCAAACAGAGAATTTTCTTGTACACCATCATTCATTGCCATTACACCAGTTCTCGTCAGACGTCACTGAACAAGGCATTCTCACTAGCTTTTTTTTCCAGATGCCGACTTCTTTTGCTTCTATCAACACTGGTGGAAGATGTTTGAAACCAAAGGAGGAGGAACGTTAAGAATTGAAATCGGGCTCATGTTTAAATTGAGTTTCATTCCTTCCCAATAGTGAAATTGATATCAGGAATCGATTACGGTTCGAATTTCTCAGCTACGATGTATTTCTGTTGTCTACGGTAATTTTAAACTAGTAATTATGTATGTATTATAGTATAGTGGTAAGGAATGTTCTTATGACAATATTTTCTGCCATCTGCAGCACTTTGTAATTTGAGTTGTATATAAAATGCATGCTCATTTTTCCCTATAAAATGATATAAATAAGTATGACCAAATATTTTTCTTTGAGTTGTTGTCTTTCGATGGCCTTGCTCGCGTCTATAGAATTACAAACACATTCATGACAAATGACTGCCGTGCTATGGTGTCATCACAGTGTAGGCCCACTCTGAACTTTACACTATTTGATTGACCTTTTGAAGCTTTTCAAAATGATACTACTTTATAAAGATTAATTTGTGGGTAAGATACTTCACTGAGACGGAAAAGATATCGAAGCGCACAAAATTCTTCTTGTTGACTAAAAAGTCGTCAATTTCCACTACAGACGTTGACCTTCTATAAGAACAAATAACATATTTGAGATTAGCATAAATAACTCAATGTATCCATATGCATATCAAAATGTGTCATCAACTTTCATTATCCCCCAAAAAATTGAGCTGAGGTCCTCGTCAGGGTATTGCCAAAAAATTGACTAAATGTAAACTTCGAATTAAGCATGAATAGCTGTAGATAACATTTGAAAAGTGAACAAGAGTCGAAATCGCAGCTGAGTAAACAGTTAAAACAATGTTTTCCGATACATATCGATACAATCAGTTAGCAAGTTAATTTGTTACGTCAAAATATGCCATTTACGAGTCAAACAGAAGAATTTCGGGAGCTCTGACACCTTTTTCGTCACAGAGAAGTATCTTACCCACAAATGAATCTTCATAAAGAAGTATGATTTTGAAGATCTTCGAAAGATCTACCGAATAGTGCAATATTCAAAGCGAACCCACACTATGATGACATCATAGCACGGCCATTTTGTCATGAATGTGTTTGTAATCATATAGACGCGACCAATGCCATCGAAAAACAAAAATTCAAAGAAAAATACTTGATCATACTTCTTTATATCATTTGATAGGGAAAAAATGAGCTTTCATTTTATATACAACTCAAATTACGAAGTGGTGCAGGTGGAACAAAATTTGTCATAACAACATTCTTCGCCACGACACTATAATCTATATAAATAATGTTCAGTGTGTGTGTTTGTATCTGTCTGTACCGGGTCAAAGATTATAAAGGTCCAAAGATATAAAAGTTTTCACCGTCAGCAATGCCTCCTCATCAGCTTAAGCTAAAGATCGGTGCAATTGTTATGCTTTTCGTAATCTGGATGTTTATCAAGGTCTATGCAATGGCATTCGGCTTATTGTACGACGATTACAAAATCACACGATTGATTGTGAAGTTGTAACTGGCTCTAACAAAGGACGTCGAGTTATAATACCCAGAATTACAATGACACCGCCTGATACATTCTTGTCTTTTAAATTACGTAGACATCAATTACCTATTCGACTCTCTTTCGCTGCGACAATTAATAAATCACAAGGACAGACATTTGAACGATTAGGACTACTTCTATCACAACCGGTGCTCAGTCATGGGCAACTATACGGTGCCTTTTCAAGAGTTCGGTCTCAAGCAGCTGTCAAGGTGCAAATCATCAAAGAAGGAAAAAACAGTGAAAAAGAATAAAACAAAAAACATTGTTTTTAAAGAAATTTTATAGATTTGTTTTTGAAAATAAAATCAAAACTGTGTTAACAAATTGTTTTAACTTAATATAACCGAGCTAAAGATTTCCATTGTATTCTTAATAATCCACTTCTCCTCCGGAAAAACTTGCCTTTGACTTAAAACACTTCGGTGTAGTATGCATGGGTTCTCTCTAGTTCTTCTATAAAAGAAGCATATTTCGTGAAATAGGCAATAATAGTTACAAACTACAGAAACTATGGATCTATTCCAAACGATCTTGTATCAGTGACTCTTCTCAAGCCACATTTGCAGCTGCAAAGCTAACAGAGATAGAAAATAAAGGAACTAAAGGATCTAAAAGGACTAAAGGCACTAAACGGACGAAAGGGATTCTGCCTGAATACGAGTGCTTCTCGTAATGTAACGATACTATTTACGAGAGAGATGTCCATATGGACTAACATGTTTATCCTTCAGTTTTAAGTCTCAATAAGTGAACGTGTACAGAAAAGTAAAACGGGATAGCATGATTTTTTCGTGGGTCTATGTCACAATCAGAAGAAATTAGGCATCTTTCTCTCGAAAAACAATTTGCTCATTTACAAACAATTCGTTTAACCTTTGAAGTCATTGCGCTATAATTCTCTTTGAATAATATTCTGATCGAGAAAGCACAGTATTAATTAAGATAATACATCTCAGTATAGAGATTTATCGTTTTGAATCATTTTTCCCCATCGAAAAGGGAGGGTTCATCACAATCCACGAAGTCATAATCTTTCATATTATACGGGTAGCAATTTGCTGTATTCCAATTACAGTTAGTTAACAGAGGGCGAAAACGAACCCAACCCAAATCGGGTTTTAAAAAGCACAGACAAATTGAATTGGGCTCAAATCCATAAAAGTTCTGATTCTTGGATGATCTTATATACTAATATATGGAAAGAAAATTTGTTTAGTAGCTTCAGACTCAAAATAGGATGATATACTTTTAAAATATTGTTTTAAAGCCTGAGCAAATCTGTATTGGGGAAAAATTCAAAGATATATCATGTTCCTATTTTTATAAAACAGCCAAAATATACAGTCTTATATTACAAAATAATGTAGAATTTCTGTGTCAATTTTTATTCTAACAGAAGAATGGACGATAAAAAACAGGTTTCAGCAAAAATCAAAGCATTCAGTTTTACCATGTCAGTCACTGAAAACTATGATATCGTATATCAAGGGGTATATTCACCAGTTTCTTGTAAATTCTTAAGCCTCTTAGCTCAAATTTTAATATACTGCTATTATCGCGTACTGGGATAACGTGAAGAAAATAGTGGCTAATTTATCCCATTGTTATCAAAATAGAAATCTATCTTTGTTTTTCAAAATAATCAAAAGCTTCCTCTTATCTGTGTAAATGTAATGATCACATAGATCTTACTTCTTCAATAGCAGCGCTTTTACGATCCGCGGGGACTTGAGTGTGGTATCGTGTCCAAATCTTGAATAGAATTATTTCGAAAATTTAAATCTCGAAAAATTTAAATTCGAAAAGTTCATATCTCGAAAACTCTCCGTTACGAAATCAAAAATCTCGAAAGAATTAATTATCGAAAGCAAGAGTGTCGAAAAAAGATTAGCTTTGAGAAGTTCCTCATGATAAATTTGGACGATAGCTGCTGCCTCTCGATCGACTCGAGATTTGATATTTGTCAACATCTTGCGAATCTCTAATCGTTCAGATACCGGCATATGAGTATGAGGATTTTCTGTGTATTTAAGAAATTGATCATCAGAATTTAGGTGAACACCCGCATTACACAATTTGATCTCACATAACCAACAACTGACTATCGCAGTGCATTTATTTTGCTGATAAATATAACCATCAATGACGAGAAGACGTTTTTTCTTATTACTAATAAGAAATGAAATTGTAGGTGTTTCATCGGTATCGCTTGATGACATTTTTTTATGTAATGGAAATAAAAATAGTCAACAACAGACGTAAAAGAAGATAGTGTTTATAAACGGCCAACGGGACGAGAGACCAATAAATGAAGATAGTTTGTGCGATATGGACGATGTACAAAAAAGAGAAGAGAAATAATAATTATTACTCGTGAGCACAAACCGCAAGAACGGACAGAAGAAAAATAAAAGAAAACATACCAGTCATAACAATATCTATTTTGTATTAACCAAGTGTTCGTAGAATGAGAGGACATCTTTCAAGAGTTGTTTTTTAGAAATGTGATGTAGCAGAATTGGTCGTTCTCCTGTTCAAAATCTAATTTTTCCTGGATTTGCTTTTAGAAATATTAATTTTTAGAAATTTCGTCTTTCGAGATATTTTATTTCGGGATTTATTCTTCGAGATTTTCCTTTTTCGAGATTTTTGCTTTTGGAAATTTTTCTTTCGATATTTGGACAGCAATTCTTGAGTGTGACCCCCACCAATAATTGGAACTTTCTTGATTTCAATTAATAAAAAAAATCGTTTAGAAATAGATTTGATCAATATTTAGCATTCGTAGAAGGAACTAGTTGGCAAGAAGGAATGCTGTTTGAAATTCATTCAATCATCTCTTGCCCTTCTCTTTCTATTAACTTTCGCAGTGGCATAGTGACGATTGATCTTACTCGATTATGATGATGACTACTCTGTTTCGACTATGACTTTCACCGTCTCATTTTCAAAAAAAAACGAACTTATTACAACTTATCAAGAGATATAAATCCATTAGAAGTTTTGGAGAGTACTATCTTATCAAAGATAAGAAAACATCGCCAAAATCATAACTCTGTATTGTTTCTTATAATTATTGTTGAGTATTAGAAGAGAATGAAACATTACATCCGACTATTTCCATCGATTGATGAAAAGGAAAAATTGAGAGAGAGAGCATATTGATTTGTCTTTTAGTTAGAAGAAAATTTGGCCTGTTCTCAAATTAAATTGATTTCTTTAAATTATTATTGAAGAGTTTTGAATTGAAATATAGCAGTAGATTGTTAACATGCCCGATGAGTCACTTAAGCAAGGACGAAATCTGGATCTTGTCAAGCTATACTCACACCGACACGCTCAATTCAACTATTGAACTATGCTTGATTTATTCGATCACTTAACCTAGTATGAACTTTCAAGTAGTGAATTCTTCAACTATTTAACTATCTAACATTGAAAGCCTTCTTAATTCATTTGTTCAAGTAAGCAACCATTCGTTTCTCTACCTATACATACTATCAATGATTCTACCTGAGAAACTGAACCTTCCATACATTTCCTGTTCTTTCGAGCTCGCATCTCGTGAAAAGTCCTTCCTCACACCCTCATGCAGACCTTGATGTATTATGTGTTTAACGTGAGTGATACTATAGTGTTTCTGAGTTTCTAAATAATCCCATACAGGGAATATACTTATGATCGTCCATGGTTTCATTTTTCTTTTCTTAATATCAGGAAAACAATTAGTTAGTGAATATAGCTTGTTTATGTTTCCTTTCAACTGAAAACGATAGATTTTGTTACGTGATCTAATTAGAATGTACAAATATTTAATTCATTCTTAGTAAGAGTACATAGAGATAGAAAAAAATTTGTTTATCACTATTACAGTAAAAATATAAAGAGTACAAAATCTAGATCATGACAGTTCATTCGAATCACTTCTAGTGGTTCTACTAATTCGATCAATGCTAGCAAATCATACTTCTTCGGAAAAATTCTAATAGTTTCAATAATTTCATTTATCCTAAAAGTTCTATCATGAATTTCGGTAAATATTACAATACTTCTAAATGAAATGATGCCTTAAATTCTGGTAATTCTATTCATTTCAGCAGTTAGAGTAAATATGATAACTTTAATAATATCACTACTTCTAGTAATTTCTGCCATTGTTATAGATACCACTGATCCTAATAATTGTGATGTTTAACGTAGCTACTTTGAATAACTATCAGAATTGTAAGTTACATGATTTTATTAGTTACAACAGATCTATTAATATGGCCCTAAGAATATTAGGATGGATCGATCGGGTTCCTGGTTGAGTAGAAGCGTGACAGTTAGGGCATATATATGGATATGAGTGAGAGTGTACGATGCATTGACACCAGCACGGGTCTGTATATACTAAAATATTATCATAATTAATAAATAGGGAGAACATAATTGAACTCACTAGGAGAAGTAAACTCACATAAAACTTACCAAATGAATTGATGTTTGCTGAATTTTGTGTTAATGTCGTAAAAGTGATTTGTAGTATTTAATCTGAAGTTTCACAAAACAAAGACACATGTTTAAAATATAGTACTAGCACTATTATAGTCTTTGTATTTTAGCCTGAAAGAAATTTCACTCAGTCATAGGAAAGATCAATATTGACACTGATGTTGTGGAATTATGGATATCCATCAGCATTTTTCATTCAATGAGGAATGATTGAAGTCAAGTTAAACTAAGCGAACGTATAGTTTACTCGTGTACAGTTGCTCTTGTGCCGATTAGCAAGAAAAAAATCCGAAAATGAAATAAATTACTCTTAGCGAAACCGAAACAGTGTTAATGACGATCCGAGAATATTTTTCAAGGGACTGTTGTAGAGAATAGCAGTCAACAGCGTTCAGCAAAAGTACCATAATAAATGAATCAAGAGGATTATATAAAATCTGTACATCATTGAAAAAGTTTTTGTATCATTAAAAGCGTTTGTTATCTTAAAATGTGATACGGTTCCTTGGATGGAATAATTGTAAATAATTTATACGAGCAAGGGGGAAAAGCGCGACTTCACGTACTTTTATGTACTTCACTCGTACTCCCATCGTACTTCGAAGTACGGAAGTCGCACTTTCCCCCCTTGTCTACGAGTCACTTTGGTGAATAAAAACAACTGTGATAACTACCATAAAATGAATGAAAATATGAATTTTTATTTACTAATTTTCATGTACATAATAAAGCTATAGTGATAACTGTCGTAACTATTTCTGTTCGGTGTGATCGATGAAAGCTACTTGTTTGAGGACAGTCTTAAGTTTCTAAATGTATGTGCAATTGATATGCAGAGATAAAATAAAATCAATTTAGATCACATAGAATCACTTTATTTTTATCATAGTCAAGAATAAGTCTTGATGATGCTTAATATTATGGAAAATTGCAATTAGAATCTTGTTTCAAGTTGTCTGAATGACTACGATAGAGGCTAAAGGTTAAAAAGAGACAAACTATTAAGAACTTTTTTTTATCGAAACTCAACAGTTACCAAAATGTATTTCCATTAGAATCTATGAGGACTTTTCGATAAATTTCCTAGCATGTTTAGACAAACACATACAGTTCTTTCATAAGAATTATATAGAATAAGTTCTCAATGAATAAATAAATCTCTCATAAGTTTTTGTAGCTTATAACCAACTCATTATCGCGGCTCCCATGTATAATCCCAAAAAGAATATCTATACCTACACCAATATCTTACAAAAAACAGGAAGGAAACTTAAATTTCAAATTGTTCATGTCCGTGAGACATGAAAACTACTGTTGCAATCATCGTCTCTGGCATCAACGACGAATACAGATGAATATATACAGGGAGAGAGAAAAATTGTCTTACTGGAAAAAAATTTAAAAAAGAACGTCGAATTATTCATGCTTATGTTTACTCTGAAGTCGCAGTATGAAGTGGCTCTCAATACCTTTCGCTAAAAAAAACGTAAACTGCATATGCTGGAATTCTGTCGATCTACAATAACAAGCATGAACGAAAAACATAATAAAGAATTTTGATTAATAGGCGACAAAGTAAATTCATAAATCCCAGTCGATTCATTCTCTTTTCGACGGTTACCCTTGATACTCAATAAAAGAAATGCAAACTGTTTATGCAACTCTTACCTCGTATCTCAACAGCAGGCATGTAGAATGAATGAATAAACATTCTGGAATGCAAATAAATGAAAAAAAAGAACGAATTTCAGATTTATTTATAATCATATCCATTGTAAACTTCGAAGGACAGAAGGGTACTTGATAAACATAAATTGGGATTAACTGACTTTGGTGAAATATTTATCCACTGTTTAATTAAAGCCAATCTGAAACTGCTGTCTAGCTGTCAATTGTCTTTAGAAGGCTTTGCTATTTCAGTATAGAATTTTTGAAAAGGTAACCCTTTCATTTTCTAAGAATTGATTTAGTAATTAGAATGACCAACAATAGTGTCCATACTATTACTGTTTGTTCTATTCGTTTTATCTGATAAGAAATTAAGAATCAAGATCTTCGTCCTATGTGGCATAGACAAATTGCAAGAACGAATTTCTTCATTCGAAGTGCAAACTCAATAAGAATTATGGAGTAAAATACATTGAAATTGAATGGGTACTCTATGTTAGAATAAGAAATCCTTTTCTTTCTGAGTATACGCATATGTCTAGACTAATGTGAACTAAAAGGCTAGTATAACGATCGTTCCAAGATTCCAAAATTAATATGCATGAATACTTCCTTTTTTCCCTGAAATTGGTAACCTAGTCTTAAAAACTCATGGGTTTATTCAATTAATAAAACACATTCTACTTGATTCAATTACATCAAGCGACATGTCATACTCACTTCCATCAATTTACATTGCAACAGATTGTCCGTGCTACGAATTGTCCGACGACGAATTAATCTATTATCGGCGCCAAAAGTCAGTGCACTGGGGTGTTTTCTAAATAACTTTTGATAAGAACAAGCTAGAGATCTATGGCTTTCACCATTTGATAGCCAAGACTTAGGAGCATATTTTGGTAAGCAAAATGTTTTCTAAGGAACAATTCAAAGATCGGTTTTTCAGACGATCGCTTAAAAACCACTCTGGATTCCTGATAACTGTTATGGAAGTCGATCGATTTTTTTACATATTCTGGATCAGCATCCAAACGGTGTCGACTCATATATGTTTCGAATCTTTCTACGAACTGTATTTTTGTCGAGAAATTCACTCCTGGTGTCTTGTTCAGGGGT
>OENM01002863.1:0-10448 GCA_900239745.1 Rotaria magnacalcarata
CTCTAGTAATATTTCCTATTGATAGGTCCAATAAACTTCAAATGTTAAAAAGGTATTATTATCTTATTTTTGAACAGAATATGATCTCAGTACACTGAAAAAATAAAACTTCTATTTGATCAGTATCTAACTAACCGAAATATGTGAGTTCCACATTTTAGCCCCAACGGGGCTGCGCTGAAAAGCTTTTTTAATAAAGTCCTGAAAAAATTGTAATTTATTCTTGTTGTTGCAAATAAAAATTGAAACTTTGAAATGAGACTAATTTTTCATAGAATTTAACCGTGCGTGGATGTACTTAGATTTCTAATATCATTTACACCCACACCCTCACGCCGTTAGATGTTTTTGTGACCATCCTAAACAAAACAAAAAAGAACAGCAACTTACATTCTAAGATTCAACTTACCATTAAATTTATGATTCGCATCTACCTAAAATATTTAGAAAAACACTAATTCATTATATCAGATTGACATTACCTGCCTAATCATACATGTGACGTATCGAAAAAGATACAAGAACAATCACACTTGAAAAGATACCACTAATTATTGAATTGATTTTTCAGACACAATTACCAGGTCTACCATTCAACTATCGCATGCATGACATTGAAAAAATGATGACGAATTCGGATTCCTGAACATCGATAACCTATTACGAACTTCGATCAGAATTCAGATCGGAGTTGAAATACAAAGTCTAAATTTACAGCCCTCAATTTTTTGATGAACTCAATATCTGATCATTGGGAGCTCTGGTCGAAAAAATGATGATTGATTCAGATTAATCGATCTCAGAAACCTATTTGAGATTTATATTACTTAAATCACGTTCCGAAAATATGGTATCTTGCTTCAAGCTCAAACCATCTTTGGAAAAACGGTGCAGCACTAAAAAAAATGGTGCAGGACGGAACCTTTTCAAACATCCGGAACTACTGAGGATTTGAGATGGTTCTTTAAACTAGCTAGAACCCTCGATAGTTTATTAATGAGCGAGTAAAACCTTTAAAGTCTCAGTATCTTGGGTAGAGCGCTAAATGGTGCCACATGACACCTTTTTTTCAAGAGTATTGAATACCAACGCCTACAGCCACACCCTTAAAAAAAACAAGTTTCCTGAAAATTAGTATTATACTTCATTGTTACTTTAATATTGGTCTATGTGGCAAAAATGACTTCGAAACAACTTGATCAGAATTGTTCAGGGTGTGGGTGTAGGTGTGGGCGACTATAGTCAATTTTGACACACCCACACCCACACCCACAGATGTTCAGAGTTACAAGTATTCACCGTAAATATAAGAAAACAATATAAATTGTGCCAATAAAGGATGTCCATGCATTATTGGCACATAAATGTCATTCAGGACGAAAGTGTGACTGTCTTTTTGTGCTTCTCTGACACTTATATCTACAGCATACTGCACGTATAAATACATCAACCGACATCCTCAACTTTTGCGAGTCGAAGTTTCTTTGAAGAATTTATTTGCAAATATATGTTCAGTATGACGATTGGATTATAATTTTCTACACTATCTCTAGCACCAAAAAACAAAATACCTACAAATATAGACACACAAAGCCATAAAGAATTTATTAAATATAATACTAGCATGATATATGTATCTCATTTATTTTTTCCTATAATCATTCTCTAAATAAATTACTCGACAAAAAAAGGAACATTTTACTTAGTATTTCATACAACCTATTCTGTATTTAAGAGTCTTCTTCTAGACCTTTTATGCAAGTAATCATTCTAATTTTTAGATATAGATAATCGTAGGAATATTGAAACTGAGAAGTTTAGACGAGAATGTCGTCAATATTCAGCTTATTCTTTAGATCGACAAAAAATAGAGGCTGATGACTTGATAAATTTATCACAATCTATTCTTATTATTTTGAATGAATATATATTAGTGATCATAGGTATGCATATACACAGTTATTCAACAACATACTATTTTTATTTCTACAAAATCTAAAAAACGAGACTTACCAAGTGAGAATAAATCAAAAAAGTTGCACTTTATACATATCATATAAAAGAAAATGTCAATAATCAATTACCAACGAAAAAAAAACAAATTAGAAATCCATGTTGCTTCAATGTCTCAAGATTTCATGTGAAACACGTTCGTTTTGTAAAGATAAAAATCATTTAGATTAATGAAATTATGAAACATATTTATATCGTTTATTGACATGTATACTTCCATTAACAATCTAAAAAGGAAACAAGATAAACGAAAATATTATTTGTAAAAAATAACTAACTTTTTCTTCATCGATTCAAACATATCGACTCAAGTGATAATAAAGTTTTCTCAATAGAATTTAACTTATACCATAGATAAATATGAACAATTAGAAAACAAATAACAATAATTAGACCAATATTATATACTCTACTTTCACCAATAATTGTCAATTTAAATCGAGATAAACTCATTGCATTGATTGATGAATCTTCATCGATTTGTCTTTTTGACATAATATTATCAATTGATTTTTTTAAATCTGTTTGAGATAATGATATTAATTTCTTCTTAGAGTTTTTATCCATATTTATTACTTGATGATTTTCAAGTCTTCGAACTGAAATAGAAAGTATTCTCTTCATATTATACCAATTATGTAGATGTTATTTGTTACCTTGTTCATTAATTCCTCTTTCTATAGATGAGTTTACATTCTTTTCAATAAATGCTAGAAGAGAACAAATTCGATAATGAAAATTTAAAAAATATGTGATTTTCTTTTACTTTTAATTAAACCATTGACATTTTTGACGTATTGAGTTTCAGCAGTAACTCGTAATGAACTATGTTGTGCATCATATTGTACCATACAGAACCGTGTTGTAACATAAAATGCATCTGTATATTTCATTCCTTCATTGTATATTTCTGTATTTAGAATATACATTAAATGTGGTTTTTCTACTTCTAATATCTATGAAGAAAAGAATTTTTACAAAAACTAAAATTAAATATATGCATAAATATACTTGTTTTTCTCGATGGAAGATTGTATGAGTACCGAGAGCAGATTGATTAATTGTTTTATATGTTACTTGACGTTTTTTTTTTACCAGTATCGCTATTAAAAATCCATTCACCAAAAGTATAATCTAAGAACAATATCAGAGGAATATTATTGGATATATATATATATGCATATGAACCGTAAAATTTACCAAGTAATTGATGTGCATTATGAAAAGCACGTGTAAATGAATTATCAGAAAATAATAATTCAAAAAGTGTATCGACATTAAAACTAAATAATCGATCTACATATGTTTTCCCTGGATGACTTTCACATGTACATGTATGTAAATAAATTATATTTTCATCATCTAAATAGACTTAAAAATTAAAATCTTTCTTTTTTCAAACATCTAGTATACTTTACTCAATTTGGATGAAATAACATGTCGATATGATTCTGCTGAACTATTCAATCTTGTAAAATGTGACTATAAAATAAATCAATAGATTCTTAATTAAAATAACCTTGAACAAAATATATAATTAATAAACGTATATATCTTATCAAGAAAAAGTTTCTAAGATTTATATAATGAAAAATATTGATCTTATTTTTCTGCAGTCTAAAATCAGTATTTTATTCAAAATTTTTGTTTCTATGGATTTTGTGTTCAGGATATATTAAACTTACTGGTAGAAATTATTTTCTATTAGTTTCATAAAAATTTTCTCATATTTAATTGTTCTTTAACTATTATTACAATAATAAAATTTCGTTATAGAGCTATTTGTTACTACATTTTCATTTTTGATATGCAGCCTTTTCTTTGTTTTGACATTTTCTAATATTTAGCCGTCTATATATCAGTAAATGTTCTTACCTCAAATTTTTATTCTACTCATTTTCTATTGAAAGAATTCATAAACTTGTTTACAACAATTTAGAATACTTAGATTTTGTTTAATATCAATAATCATACGATTTCAGATTCGAAAAATTACACGATGTANACAAGTATTAGAGAAGACTACATAATTAAAAATAAGAAATTTTATTATTATGATATTAGTTGAAGAATAATCGAATATGTAAAAATCTGTGAAGAATATTTTAATGGTGATTTTCTATGAATTATTTACTCAAGTAAATTTTACCTTATATGAACATATTCATCATTATTTTCTAAAGTATTACTGTCATCATGACTATATTGATTAGTCAAAACCAATGCTCGTAATTGTTGATAATCTAATGACTGAAAATTCCAACAGAAAAAAGAATTAATAGTGATTTTTTTTGTTAATAATAATAAAGTATTACTTGATCAAGTACAGAATTTTGCCATAAACGAAATATAGTAATAAAATTTTTTTCTCTCGGTATATAACTGACAAATAAATATTCATCTTGTTTTTTTGTTCGTAATTTAATTGCATTTGGAATAAATATAGCAGACTTTTCTCTTGTAACACTGATAATATCTTTATAAGAAATGCGTAACTAAATCAAACAAAAAGTATCCAATAGTATAAGCGAGAAAAAAAGGAAAAGTTAATTATTTACACGTTCTTCCAAGGGGGAAACGGCGGACTTGAAGTAAGCTTAAAGTAGCTTAAAGTAGCTCAAAGTAGTCGAAAGTAGCTTGAAGTAACTACAAGTAACTTCAAGTGAATTTCAAGTTGAAAAGTACTTCAAAGTACTCTACTTGAAGTAAGTTTAAAGTAGCGTAAAGTAGCGCCAAGTAGCGTAAAGTAGCACAAAGTAGCGCAAAGTACTTGAAGTACAAAAGCCTGCCGTTTCCCCCTAGAATATTATACTGCTTCCGCTCATGTAAGTACTCAAGTGATTTTGATCAATCAATAATCTATGAATGGAAGACATTTTGTATATATATATTAGCCCAAAAACAAGCTGGTCACCCTAGACAAACTTTTTTTGGTCTGCGCAAGAGATACTTGGAACCTTTCGGCGAGCTCAAGCTCTTGAACTTCTTGCTCTATCGCTTGATGTTCTTGCTCATGCGCTTGAATTCTTATGCAAGTGCTCCTGTTATTCAAGAATTTTTTATAGAGTTTGCAATTTTACGTTCAGAGCAACTCAACTTTTAATAAAAATTCATAGATGTATTTTCATGCAACACTCAAGCGCTTGTCTGGAAGAACAAAGTCATACCCTATGGACAAAACTTGAGAACTGCGCAGATCAAGAACATGAAAAAAAGTTCACCTAGGGCAATTTATGACGCGATGAGAAGTTGATATGAAGCTTGTTCAGGATGGTATGTCAAAAGATATTAATCCACAATTATCATAAGCTGCATAGATCTTTTTCATTACCCCTATTAGCACGGTTACAGCCGAAAGAGATTTCTCAACGGTGAACCGTATTCTTACAAAATTAAGAAATCGATTATAACAAATGAACACGTCCATCAATTGATGAAAATTTCAATGGAAGGTGCAGATACTTTAAATGAAGAAATGAAAGACGAAATTGTCAATTATTAGAAAAAAATAAAACCATGTCGTTTAGCAATTTGAATCATATAATTGAACTTTACATTGTTCTGATATTTTTGATTATTATTTTTTGTCTTTTATGAATACGACGTTTCTTTCTTGTGATATATTTATTGCTTGTTCTTTCTTTCTATAATTTGTGTGTATTTTTTGCACAAATGAATTAACTTTTATAACTTAATTGCAAAATACGGATCTTTTGAAAGTGTGAATAGCATAGACTCGATACACTCCTGGTAGTTCGTGGTTTAAAACAGTTTTTTTTTGCCTCCCGACAACCGAATTCTCCCTTCCGGAGTGAAAAGCATCGATAAAACACTGCACTCGATTGTTCCAGACGATGAAAAGAAAAGAAGAAATACACTAAAACCTACTGCATATAGCAGAAACATGATCCCATCTTGACAATAACATGAGTTCACGAAGATAAACGTACACTATTTTTCAAAGAAAAAAACAGTGAAAAATGTTGCAAAACCATCGGCATCGACTATTTTGTAAAAAAAATGATACCTTGACAAGCAACATGCTGTTAAAAATTCGAAAATTCGATTGGAGATTTGAGTTTCTCGACCTCGAAAACCTTTGACCAAGCTTTACAAAAACTAATCTTTTTCTTAAAAAAATGTTCTGCCCAAAAAAGTCTGGTATAGAATTTCGAAAAACTAATCACACATTTGCATTGCTCTATCCCAAAAACCTTCGGTGTAACATTTTGAGCAGCCATTGTGAGAATCTGATAAAATGTAATGTGTGCATCTGTGTTTCTATTGAACGAACAAACGACGTTTGCTCGCTCAGGGTATGAACCTCCTTTCAGTAGAGGGAATATCACGTCTTCTTACTATGTTGGTATGCGATGAAATAGACCAACTAGCTTCGTCTATAGTTAGAGTACTCCATACAGAACTTACATGAACCACTGGAAAATCACTGCTTTGTCGTAAAGAGACTACGTCTGAGTGTCGTCCAACTGCAATTCTAGTCAGTGCCGAAACGTCTCTACAATAGGAAATATCATACACACTTGCGAAACTGGATGGGCAAGTTGGACAGATAAATATTCCGACTGAATCAAGAACTTGTTGGTTTGTAGGAATCAGACCATGATCACCCCCTCTGCTCATTTAGTATATGTACAACAGTCTGTTCAAGTAATAAGAATAATTTCATATTTGTTACTAGTAAATGAATATTTGATACACCACACGGTAGTATCTCCTCAAAAGTGGGAACTATTAATATCAGTTAGAAATACGACCCAAATGGCAACTCTAAGTGTCAGCTCACGTTACGTTCTGATCTATGAATTGGTATTTTTCTTTCCGTTTTAAATCGAAAATCAAAAAATATGTTTTTCTGATTATTCTAATGGCTCGATTGGAGAAATTGAAAAAGGATCTGTTATGTCTTCTTTTCGCTCACATTATTATACTCAGTTATCAGCGAGACAGCAACGTGATGGTATGACAACAGAACGGAACAAAAGGATAATCCCCCTTCGCATGGAATCGAACCATGCACCTCCTGCTTTCCGGGCAGACGTATTAACCACTGTACTAGAAAGGAGTGTGTATTATTCGTTTGTTCCGTCTTACGATCGAAGGGGAACACTTCGGTCGTAACAGGATCGTTACAAATAACGAAAATAATATGAGCTCTATTATTTTCTTCTAAATTCTCAAACAAGTAAAATAGTGTAGATTGTTCATTCTATAGATTGCAAAAGTTCCCTCTGGATTTCATAATCATTACGTGAAATCGTCGACAAGATGCTTCTGACGAAGCTGCAGACAATAAAAATCACTATATCAAAGAGAATTGCGGTCAGATAAAACTCATGAGGTTGCAGTGTATTTTTTATATACTTCTCAAGATGAAGTTCGTATCAGTAGTGATACTATTTTAGAATTTACTAGTATGGCTTACACCGTTCTGGAGAAAGTTAAACTCTTTCTCTCCATGCGTTTAACCTAGTGATAAAAACTGAACTTCATAAAGACAGTTTTCGCCACTGTTCTTTCAAAATACGACAATAATCTCTGTGCCATGATTTATATCCGATATATTTGGATATAAAAAGCTTAAGCACAATACATTTTAAGACTCTTGAAATAAAATCGTTTAGCAGTTCGCGATGAACGTAATATCCCAATGATTGCGTTCTTTAGCATAAACATTACCACTTGATGCTTCGTATTGATCGGCACCGTCACGTCGTTTACCAATAGAATGAAATTTACTTGTAATGTAAGAGTTTATACATTTATTGAGTGAAATGTCAATTTTGTAGCCGTTGTAATGCGACAATGTTCCAGCAGCATGGCCAACTTCCTATTCATTTAAAAAAAGAAAACTATCATAAAGTCACACAGAAGACTTATTCATGTATCTTACAGTTCCTCCAGTAACTGTGATTTGACATCTTGAAGAATTTTTCAATACTTTCAAACAATCAATAGCATTATAATTGATCTGTTCAAGTGACGTACACTTCGACCTCTTTCGATCACTGCAACCGCCTGATGATGAAATTCGAATACCAGCGGATTTAATTTGAGAAAGCGCTGCAGAGTGAGTGTGTTTGCAGCCAATAACTATATGAAGCGTATGCTATATTAAAGTTAAAACATTATTTAGAACTAACAAACCTGCATCCAAAACAGTAGCTGAAATAAAAATAAAAGAGACGATCCACATGCCTTTCATCATATTTACTATTTTTCGTCGATCCAATGTGTATGACACTATCCTAATAGTTTTTATTTTCTGGCTTTTATATGTGCGGTCGCTTATCAGATTTAGGTGGTAGGAAGTAACCTATGTAAGACGGTATTTGATATTTCTCTATACCCTAAATGAAATCGCTTCGTATTTTGATACTATTTTCAATTATTAAAGATAAAAGCATCAGTGTCATTGACGCGTAAAGTTTCAATCATAAAAAATCTCTATCCCAACAAACCACATGGATATGTGCCATTCGCTTGTTTTTCTTCCTAGAATCGAAGAGCAAAACATAATCAACTTTGCAGGTAGAGGCTGATTTCAATAGTTCAAATCGCTTGACATCACGAAATCATTTACTTCTCCCTTGATTTTTACTAAGTTTATTTAATAGTTGGACTTAAAGTTAGAATTATGATTGGACATTGCACTAGACGAAATTCAAATCGGCTTTTGCTTAACAGGAAAAAGCATAGAAAGACATGCAATGAAATTAACAACTGAACTCATTTTAAGCTCGCAGAATTTGTTAACAAAACTAAAACTGATGCTTGATAATAGGTGAGGTAGAATCCACGAGTCTTGATGCAGATTTGATTTGAATACATATTTAATCTTGAATTAGATTGAAAACAAATAGGAAACGATAAAAAAATCAAGAATTAAAGGGAAAATCTAGTTTTCTAATGCCAACACCTACTGGATACTATTATTGGCGCAGTGATTATACATATTCAGTAGAATTAAAGTGGAAACTCATTTACTAATTATGAGTGTGATATATATTGTATTCAAAGAAAGCTCATGTTCGAGGAATAATGAGATTTCGTTTTACAAAACTTTGCGAACGACTTACTGTATCGAGATATGAATGTCTCTAATCGGTTATTTCAGGATCCTTAATTCCAGTTGTTCAAATATTGAAAATCTATTGTATAAGATTTATAACCTTTTCAGAACATCGATACTTATAAAAAAAATGCATTGAAAATGACATGATTCTCTCGGATAGATGCCATGTTAATTGGAAACTCTGCTTCCTTTTACACATGAAAACAGCTAAGGCTTCGCTTCTCGTTCAGCAGTTTGCAGTACAATTTATTGCGTGGATGTTACAATTGCTTTTTTACCAAACGTTCCTGGTACCTGAATTAATCATTACACTGCAGTGAATGAAATTCAATTAGTTCTTCATCCTCAACGACTGATATTTTGGGTGTGAGGGTGTGAATGAGCTGTCATTATCTAGATTTCATCCCGGCTAAAGAACTCATCAGATGGCTTAACTATTCTGAATTATTCTCGAAAGAAAATTCAAAACAAAAATTATCTTCAAGAGTTTACAAAATTATATAAAGTAATAATGTAATAGAAGAATCAATTCACAAATCAGTAGTGTGAATGAGCTGCCATTATCTAGATTTCATCCCGGCTAAAGGACTCATCAGATGGCGTAATTATTCTGTAATTTAAAGAGATTCTCAATTGAACACATCACACGACCAGTTTCGTCCTTGCTTAGGGGACTCATCAGGTATGCTCTCAATTGATAATTACATAGAAGTTATAAACCCTTCAATTTAAAATTCAGAAGAACTTTAAAACAAAAACGTAATAACGAGAAAAACTTTAATAATTTAAAAAGATTCTCAATTGAACACATCGGGTGAAGGACACTTCATCTCACCTCTTACGAACACCGGTAAATGTGACCGGGTGTTGGGAAATGATTTTTATTCGTAAAAATTTATGACGGTAGTTCGTAAACACCTATGTACCGAAAATCGTAAGAGACAGCAGGAAGATCGTAATATATTTACCGGATGTTCGAAATAGGGTATTTTTGCTATATTTAATGTAACACCCGAAGATCGTAATGAACATCGTCGGGTGTTCGGAAAGTAATTCTAAGGGTACTTTAATATGGAGTTCGTAAAAGAATTTATAATGATATTGTAATTGATATCCAGACTTTCTGTTCTCATAGACAATAATATGTTGCATTTATTGATTATATTCATAATTTTATAAGTAGGAGATAATATCCTTTCTCTATCTATACTCTTTATACTATAGTGACTTAGAAGTTGAGTCTAGTTTGCATCTTTTAATCTATTCATCATACAAAGAGATGGCAGTAATCCTAGTAGAAATGAAATATTGTACAATTGAAAAAAGTGTCTACGTTCCGATA
>OENM01002864.1:0-13604 GCA_900239745.1 Rotaria magnacalcarata
AACGCTGTATTGATGTATGAGTACACGGACACGACAGAATCGATGGATACTTCGAATTCAGTTGTTGAAACTGTTGACTGCTAGGATTTCGAATTATGATTTGTTGTGAACGTGTTTCTGATGAAGTGTAGATGATCAAAACAAAAACACCAGTCATTAAAAGAATGATATAGAGTCGAGTTGAATAAATACCAACTTGAACATTAGCGAATATTGCTTTGAACATATTCAATGTAGTTGCTTGCAAATAAATTTTTGTAACTAAGTTTCTTACCTGACCTTGTAGAGTTGCCAAATTCAAAAGAGAAAGAGGAAATAAAAACTCACTGAAACTTCAATCGACTTTACTTGTATCCTGTTCATGATGCTCATTGGTTTCCAATATTTCCACTTGTTGGCGACACTTACGTAAAATGAATTTCACAAACAAGGAGACATGGTCTGAAATACCACACTCATTCCACCATAGAGACTGATCAGAGTTGTCATCATATAAATGAAATAGAATCTTTGTACATACGAATACGAACAGGCTTTCGGTGCACATGTTCGAAAAGATTCACTAAAATTAGTGAAACCTTCCCAAGATTCAAGCATTAAGTTCTTGAACATAAGTTCAATAGTAGTTGTTAGAAGAAATCTCGAAGAGCTTGACATATTTAATGGTGCAACTGTGGTAATTGCTGCAGTCAATGCAACAAACATATTCAAACATGATTGGTTGTACAAGCATTCAAGTGTTGATTGAAGTAATGCATTTTGTGGTACACATCCTATTTTAAATCCTGTTACAGCAAATAGACGTGACGCATCAGGTAAAAAGATTTCGTTTGGAACAATGCTCATCGAATGATTATAAATGCCTGCAGGATAAGCACAATTACTTGTGACATCACATGAACATGTTCCATTTGATATGAACGATGACTGATCTAAATTGGCTTGCGTTGGATAGACGGTAGGGAAATTTGTATAGCTACTGCTACCAGGAATACTTATGGTATAGAAATTAGTACGCAATGCAGACGTATATTCATATTGGTCTATAATCGATGATATGAAATGATTGTCCGCGTAAAACTCGGCAACAGTAGTTTTATTCAATTGATCAATTAATGCGGCTGTATAGGTATCGAAATCAAATTTCGAAAGAGCATTCGGTGTTATGAATTGTGTCGAAAGAAATTGTTCCTGTGCATGCAACACAGTTTCACGTGACATCGTGCACAGCACAGCGAGGACTTGAAACTGTGGCGAAGCCGTAAGACGAAAGTCGAGAGGATGATAACTGCTTGTATTCTCATTGAAGAGAGAAGAAAACCATTGCTCAGTGATAAAATCACTCGAACACACTTGATGGAATCGAGAGTCTAAGGAAAAAAATTGTTCATACGAAATCGATACTTGTGAGCAACGACAAGTAGGTGTTGATTTGTATTCATTGACAAAGTTATTGAATTCATTGGGAGATGGCAAAACCAGCGTAATCGTACGGGTTTGAGGAAGGAGAGCAGTAATCGTGAGTACCGAATAAAGACTTATTGAAAGAAAGACGATGAAAATACGGGTAGATAAAATTTGTTCAGCTCTCGTCAGACTATCATCGTGGTCGTAAAGATTGAAACTATTGATCAGATGAACGAAATGATTTCGAAGTCGAAGACAACTATTAGTTTGATTGAACATCTTTCTAAAAGTTCCCTCCTTTATTTCAGAATGGAAGATATTTCATAAACGTAAGCAAAGGAAGTGGATAGTTCACTATTTCTCAGTTTTTCTTGAAATAAGAAATTGTTATAAATGTTTAATTTGTATTTTGATTCCTGACTTTTTTTCATTATATATTCTCAATTGCTTTTGTCTTGTATCATATTTCAAGTGTTCTTAAGAAAGCAGTTTTCATTTCACATATAATGACTAATTTTTTTTTCCAAAGCCGTCATACTTTCATAAAAATAATAATTATTTTTCTTTATTATGAGCTATACTATTCTATTTTGTTGAAGAAATTAAACATGAATATCCAAATGTACCCGTGATTCTACGTAAAAAACAATTATTGAAAATTACGCTGTATATTCTGCTGAGGGTTCTTGATGATTATGTCAGACACGTCAGATGAGTTGTTCGAAGGCAATACGGTACACTGTTGAAACTTGGCTCACTTAAGTTCTCAGACATTTTCCCATGATATTTCGTGAAACGATTATTCTTACGGAGTTTTACATTTATGCATTCTAGCGTAATCAATTTAGAATTGCTTTTTCTTCTTTTCTGCCATCAAGAGTATAGTGGAAAGAAAGTCATTCGCAAATGTTCATACTTTGTGATTGCTTCAGCAACAATGAAAACCATGCATCTTTCAAAACAGATTCGTAATCGAGATAAAGATCAATCTCTGGGGATCCGTTTGCCAGTAATGATTCTTTCCTCATATCTAGAGCACTTGCTTTCACCGAGTCCGATTCCAAATGAAACGTAATGCGAAAACATGATTACGAGAGCGTTTGCTTTTCTCATTATATATTTCTCTTTAAATGTAAAAGCACTGCGCAGATTGTAGCCAAGTTTTTCGCACAAGACATCGATGTAGTGATTAAGTTAATTACTCTATAAAAACATACAATGAATTTCTTACTCACTATCCGGTTTCATGTTGAATAGAGTGCATGCAGTTCTCTTAATCTCTTTATCTAAAATATGTTCCTGGTTGATTGGTTTCTCTAAAAATACAGAGTGATTGAAAAGTAATCCTCTACACTGTAAGGGTGTGGGTGTGGAGATGGGCTTGGCCGTGCATGTTTGGATGTAAAACATCAACATCCACAGGCACACGCACACCCCCACCCATTTGAATGCGATTTTGAATCTATCAAACTTTTGTCGGGTTTTCACGAAGTAACTTTACTTTTTAAGATGTACTGACCGACTGAACACTGGACAACGAGACGAATTTCCATCGAGAAGACTTAACCTTTCAGGATTGAGAACAGATTTTTAAAAATCGATAGAATATTTAGAAAAAGTCCAAGCTCAACAGGCGCACTAGGATCGATGACGAGCGCATCATCCTACCAGCTATAGATCTCTCTTCATTCATCACAATATTTTGACATAAATAGGTGTGTATCGTCTAAAGCACTTTTATCCTTCAACCATCAATCAAAATACTTTTCCAACTGAATAAGCAAAAACGAATTTTTTGACTTTAACATTCATGGTATGTGTTGCTTTCTTTTGCATAGGTTGAAGGGCTATACTTGAAGCATGCCAAAGAAACACGCTATACCGATCTTTTATTTATCTCTCATTGCAACGTAAAAGTATTCTATTAGCGAACAACACAGTTGAATTAATGTGTCCGCCGTCACACAGAGTTTCATGAATCATTGATTCAAATGAAAGTGTTATATGCGATAGTCATTAGTAGCGAAATGAGAAGAAAGAGAAATATGTTCCACATTGCATTGACGTTTTTTCTTTGCTCTAAACAAATTTTATAAAACATAGTAAATCAATGTCAAAACTGTTAGTGTTTGGACACGTTCATGTCATTTGACGTATTTTAATAAAATATCTGGTATTCAGTTTTCAGAAAAACAAATCATCAAAGTGCAATTGAATACGTTGACGTCGATCAAATGATTCGTGATTCATCCTACTTATCGATTGGGTGCATAGAAAATGATGGTACAATGCGTAATTCGAGTTACAGTGTAGTGGGTAGAATTGAGAGCGATAGAACTGTTCGTAATGCATCGAACTGCACTCTGGGAAGTATCTCAAGTGGTGGAGAGATTCGCAGTGCATCGTCTAGTACAATAGGGAGAGTGGAGCATGATGGCACGCTTCGTGATTCGAATTACAGCACAGTGGACAGAATTGAAAATGACGGTACTATTCGCGATGCTTCGTGCTCAACGATCGGCTACGCACCTGGAATTAATAGGCAGTGGGTTGCAGTTGCGTTTTTCTTATTTAATCTGTTTTGTAGACGTTGAATCACCTATAGTGATAATTTCTTTGTATTTGATTTTCGATATTTTCTTGAAAAATATATACTTTTATAAGTGTGAGAATTCCCAAAAGTAAAAGACAACATGTTCAAAAACCCCTCAGGGTGTGGCTGTGAGTGTCAGTGTCGGTGTATGCAGGTGCCGATGTCGCCCTGGATGTGTATATTTACCAACATTCGCATCCACTTTTATCCACACCCACACCCCAAAGAAACTCAAACTGATTTCAAAAATTTCCTCACCAGTTGATTCAAAAACTTTGTAAATGAAGACAATTATCTCAGAAACTGCTGAATAAATCGTATGCACCCAAGAAACAGTAAATTTCCCTTTAATTTTGGGCTTGCCCCTTTTAATTTTAGATTTAGTTCTATTATATCCTTCAATGACTTAAAAAACTATATATTGTTTTTTTATTTATTAACTATTCTTTCTCCATCATCTAGATGCAAATACGACATAGCAGAGTATAGACTTATGGTGTATTATTGAATAAATTATTTAATGAAAATACTTCATTCAATTCATCTTCTGTTTTTCTACGTGTACGACGAAATCATTGGTCACGCAAAGTTTATCCGAAGTGTGTAGATCTCCAAGGAAAGATATTTTTACCTTTGTTTGCATTATAATTTCAATGTTTTAAAACTAAAGGACTATTTCTGCGTACGAAAATGTACTTTTTTTCTGGCAAAGACTGAATGTTGTGTAGGATCGATTTTTTTTATTTTCAATGAAGTATGCTCCTGTAGATTCGTTTTTTTTCCTGGTTTCATCATCTAGCGATAAAATGTAAACTGAAGCTATACAGAGAGACAAAACAGAAAACTTTTGTTGTTCTTGTTTTCTCTTTGTATGCATAATCCAATAGACCTTTCTGACCTTCTCAAGATGCAAGTTTATTCAATCTTTGAGTACGTCTCTAAGAAATGATACAATCAGGGACACAAAGTCATAATTTTAAAAATCATTAGTTTTCTTTTTGCAAATCAGGAGTTCGTCAAGAAATTTTTCGAAACAAGAAGTTTTTTCTTTACAGATCAGGAGCTTCTTCCCGAGCTTTCCCTGATAAAATGTAATTTTTTTCTCGTCCGCACAAATCTACTTTCGAAATCAACCAGAATTGCGTCATTAACAGCAGTTCTTATAAGTCTTATATCGATAATGTTCAAATGACTAATGGCATTCTTAGTGTTTTTTTTTCTTGGAATATGATGTTAGCACAGCTATGGTTACTTTTTGCAATGGCCAATCAAAACCTACAAGCAATCATTGCAGGTTAAGTTTAATTAACTTTATATTCTCGTAAGAAAGAGTGGAAACGAGAAATGGAAGACCGTTCTCTTCTGGATTTTGGCGTGTGACGTTTAACTCTTGTTATTGCTGATGATATTGTACTAGACGATTACGATGCCGAAGATGAAAGATTTCTTTTGTCTTCGAAGCTTGTATTGACAAAAAGCGTCGCTAATAATTAAGTAATAAAAAAAAAATTAGCGCCGAATCGCAAAGCTCACCTCCTGATTTCAGAGACTCTCCTCAAAATCTGGAGGTGTATTAACTTTGGATACAATATTTTTCGATGACCTACTCGATCGAAAAATTGAAAGAGAAAGTCTTCAATGCTGAATGAAATTTTTACTTTCCTTTCATTTATTTGAAGTTTTGAAACCCCTGATTAAAATGAATTCATTCAATTCAATATTCGATACTGGATATGAAGTCAATGAATAGATGCTTGAAAAATACGATTGATTTTCTAGAAACATTCTTGATCAGTTCATCAATGTCTATCACATCATATATAAAGAGAAGAAAAGTCTTATTTCATTTTTCATTTTCACAATACTAGCAACTGTGAATGTTACACTTGACACATTACTTTAGAAAATTATACTAATATAAATAGTGAATATATAAATTTTATAAAAATTGATTGAGATATCGCTTATGAAGGCAGACTGAAATGATTGAAGCGACTCGGCATATACGAAATCCGTAAAAGAAGAATAAAGCAGAGATCGACAAACAAAATAGTATATTTCCACAGAGAAAAGACAGATGAAATGTAATTGTTTGACACGATTATCATGAATTTCTTTCCTTCTAAATGATTTTTTAAAGTATTACATATGGACATTCTACCGATTGACGCTTAAATGAATCAAAGATTCAGTATTGAAGTTTCGATACTCAGAACACGTGAAAAGATATTTTGAAAAAGCAAATAAAATCTGACAGCGTTAGAGAGTCAACGCAGAGAATCATGTTTCTTATTGAATAAACTGTCAGTGCTCGGATGTATTGGAATGCAGTGGATAAAAGATGCAACAGCAGTAGCTATTTGAAATCCCTAAGACTAGACAGAATCCAATATACTATATTTGATTTTAGAAAATTCTGCACCTTCTCGTGTGGAACAATGGTTAGGCAACAATATAGAGGTTATTGAAAATGAGCATTTCAAATATTTTGCGAAAGAAAAAGAAGATTTGATAATGAATGTTCAGAATCAGGAAAACATTTGTCGAAGTCGAAACGAATCTAGATTGCACGAAGATAAGGATCCATAAACAATGATTTTTCATTACACATTCCATATGCATTATTTATGACAACGTAGTCACAAACGCAATGGTTCTTAATGAGTGGAATACTATTTTATTCATTGGCTTCGATTATATAAATGAAAAATAATTTGCTTGGTAATTATTGTACTTTGTCAATACAGTCTGCACAAAAGTACTAGATTGAAACTTGTTCTCCATTGTGAAACCAATCCACTATGGCAAAATTTTCATATAAAAAAAACTAAACAATCAAAAGAAACAAATTCTATTCACCCATGCTTCCTTACATTAATACCTACTAAAAATAATATATTAATGATGTTCTACATGCACAACCATATGCCAGTAGGCGATTAAATGAAACTACAGGATAAGGAATGAATGATTCAAAATCTAATTGTTAGTTGGAAAGACTATCATCAATGTGATTGATGTTGACACATCGACAACGATGTTCTATCGTAGCAAAGTCTTCAAATGAAAAGTCCAAAGAATATTCAAATAAAAATAGTAAACATCTTAATAGTTTCTCTAAATAAAGTATACAGTACCTCGACACAATGAAAAGCATTCGTCGGTGTTCTGTATAAATGCGAAAAACACACAACGACATTTGTTTGCAATTATAATCAATGCATAAAGAATTTGGAAGAAGTCTTTCATTAGCATTAAATTTTGCTTGCAGAAATATCCCATATATTCACATCAGACAAACACTAGAATGCATTGTCATTCACACAACGTAATCAAAATAAGTATTGACCAGAATCTATCATCATTAAATCCATTTACAGCAGCACTTCATGTTCCGTAACAGGCAAGGGCCGTCTTTACCACGTAAGAAGAAAGTATCGCGGCCAATTCTCCCTAAATCATCGAAGATTTCAGTAAGTTTATCAATTCAAAATACAATATCAGCTTCTTCGCTAATAAATCAATTGTTTTAAAAAAATAACACAGAAATTGTCTATTCATATTATAAACTCACATGCATATACAGCAAAAGAAATGATCCATACTTAATCTATTCGAATTTTTAAAAATTGAAACCGCTTTTTTATTACGAAAGTGAGTACGCATTTGCTGTCCGAAACCATTCAATGTAAAAATATACAAATATTATTTTCAATCTCCATCATTGATAGATATTGACCTTAGATTTCAGCCACTTAATAGAATGATTTGCTGTTACTAGAGAAGGACATATCTCTGCAGAGTTCACTTTATACCCACACCTGCACTTTTTCCCTTAGAGATTTCAGTGGTATCTTCTCGTTTTTAGAGCGATGATTGACAAGTTTGCTAGTGCTGAAGAGCGCACTTAAAATGGACCCAAAGTGGTGTCTGCTCTTTTAAGAGTTGACACTCAAAAACTACACCAATCTGTATTCAGATTTATAGAATTGTAACATTGTTTCAATCAGGAATATTCTCTCAATAGTAGATGTTTGTTTATAAGGTTTATTTTCAACTCAAATTCAGTTAAACTGTAACAAAAGATCCTCACACTCTGAGAGTTATCATTAGAGTAAGAACAAGCCGGTAAACCTGAAACTAATCGAATGTGTATAAAAACAATCTGTTATAAATAAAAATATGAAGTGAATTAAGTGTACCTCCCCTGCCCCCACTTTTTTGGCCATTTCGAAGTCTTGAAGATGGTAAGACCAATTTCAATGAAATTTTTACCACAAACAGAACAGTCAAAATGATGAGACACGCGTTCGAGGAAAAATTGGTCTTAGACGGTTTTAATGGAAAAACTTGTTTTTTCATCGATTCTCATCTTGACAAGGATAAACCTCTTTAAAACTTGTCCGATCGGGTCGAAATTTTTTTGTGAATAGCTACGATAATATCTCCGAGGTACTTTTGAGCTTTTTCAAAAATTTCACTTTCTTTTTTTATAAAACCGCTGAACATACCTTTGGAGAATACTTCAAAGCATCTATGATAAAAGTTTCAACTCGATCAAACCAAACTAGAGGAAGATTGTCCCTGGCACAATCGGAAAATTTGCATGAAAAACTGATTTTCGAGAAAAACGCAAAACATGTTTGAGAAACGTATTTCGTCAGAGAGAAAGAATGTAAGTGCATTGTTTGATGAATTCAACAGATATACGCAATGTGTTATCATACATTCAGTCAGACTCCTGATCGGTTGTCTAGCGTAAAACAACAAAAATTTTTTAAAAATTTTTTAAACCAGTGACTCTTTGTAAAAACGTCATGCTTTATCGATCTGATTCGAACGGCAATCGATAAGCTACCATGCAGTCTAGCTACAGAGCACGCAAACCAAAAACGATTTTTCAAAAACTTTTTACCAAAAAAAAGGGCGGGGATACCCGTTAAATGAATGCGTTGTCTTGTTCTGTCAAGTAACATGGAGATTGACCCTGATCGAAACGTTAGTATTTCGATGAACACATGAACGTTCATCGGTACTCACAACCACCACATTTAAAAACATGTAGTACTAGTACATAAGCAGCCTGCTTAAGTAACGAGTTAAATATGTAATATATGTATTTTCTATTATTGACAAAATGTAGCTGATGTAGTTGAATCGTTGACCTTTTATCTATACTAATGTTTTAGGATGGTGTATCAACTCAAACGTCGCAAATTTCCGAAGCTTTTACTGATAGCTCATCGACACAAAGATATTTTACGAATATAGGAAACGTGACGTATAAAAAAAATTAAAAAACTAAGTATACATTGGCAGAACTTCCTTTTGATCATATACACGCGAATATTCATTTAGAAATGAAATACGAACTGGCTTCCGACATTTATTGGTTTATTTATTTTTATTCCCATGTATACTTCTTCTTGTTGGTGGAACCATCGCTGCTATTGTTCTTGCGCTTGTCTATAGAAGTTCAGCAGCAACTACTATAATCACTACTGTTACAACAACTACAAGTACCACTACGACGACAACAACTATAACGACAAAAGAAAGTGAAGTCCTCATTTCACTTAATTTTGATTGATCTGACATTTTCTTATATATGTTTTAGGTACCAAACAAGTAGGTTTCATGAAATTAAAACTGTTATCTTTCGCTCATTTCAACTAATAGGATCCAAATTTTACAAATTGTTAGTTTGAAAAACTTTTTATTAACAAATATCTGATCTAAGACATTCATTTGAAGCTCTGAAAATAGGCATTTCTTATAATTGAAGAAAATAAGAGTCGAAGTCTATTCAAAAACCCACGAAGAAGGATTTCAAGAAAAGTAGTAATTATACGTTCTCGGAGAAAGTTTTCTATCTTTTTTTAGGCTGGACAGAAAAAAATCGAAGAATTGGTAATCAACATTAATTGTTCATTATTTGATCTTTTGTTAGATTTGACTGTGCACTTAATGTTAAATATCTGTACCAGTCGTATTAGCTCTTTTCACTCTTCAGATATCTAACATCGAAATCTTCTATTGAACTTTAGTGTAAAAATTCGCATTGATCTATTTCACGCTAAATGTATTGTTATTCCGTTATTTCTTTTACGAATAGTAAACATGATGTTCAATACTGTATTTTTTCTACATGACGCAGTTTAGGATAGGTGTATCTTGTAGCAGACGCGTAGGCATATACCAAAAAATTCAACATGAATCAATATACAGTGAATGTTCTTTCTGCAAAATGTAGAATGCCTTACTTAAAAATTCAGTGAATATACCGTATCATCTAAGCAAAGACTAGTAAATTCTAATTTACACGTCTTAAAATTTATATATTCGAGCCCGTATTATTTGTAAATAGTCTAATCAATCTGAAAGACAAATATTCATTATCAAGATCACTCCAACTGAATTTTCGCCGAAGATTGTATTCGAGCCGTATGATTTCAGTAATAACTCAAGTGATTCTAATCAACAATAAATTTAACTCTAGACAAAAGTTCAAATAAAATCGATATAAGTATTAGTACAGCATGAAGACGTTTTCATATTTACCAGACTACGTGGAACCTTGGAGAGTAAAAACTGTTTGATATGGTTACGTAGAACGTATTCGATGCGAAAGTAACGTCAGATATTTATCACACATAGCTAGAGCTTCGCTTGAATCTAACAATAGTATGAAGATAATCGGTAATAATGAGAATTTATGAGTGATAGTATTCATTTATATTGAACAGTTACAAACTTCAGAACTAATCGATAATATGAAAGCACAGAGACCTATTTTCTATTATTTACTAATCTATTTTAGCGACCACTGCATGTGTATATAACTCACCTTCTATTACTCTGCTGCACTTAGCAAATCCACCAATGACTGGCAGTGCTTTTACATACTACAGTTTTACACATGTAGCTACACAATCATGTGTTACTATTTCTTTTGGTTTTGAACAAGATCTGAGCTTTTGAACATTAGATGATATTACAGTTTCTGATGGTGTCATACAATATTTGATCAATGGAGGTTTCGAGGCTGTTTTCGCCTATACTGGTTGGATAGGAGCTAATCATCTATCGTCAGGTACTTGCCATTGCGGTTCCTATTGCTATTATGACGGAAGCATAGGATTACAGGATAATGTCTACCAATCGATGATACTGCCAGTTGGTCGAACACATAATATATCATTTTACCTGTCAACAGGCACTGGATCCTCGGGCGTCTATACCAACGTCACCGTCAGTCCTTGATACAATGATGGCACTTCCACATTTTCCAGCTATGAGGCATATTGAGTGAGAAACTTTAATGTGCATCTCCATAACGATGTGCACAGGCAACACTGAAATATTAGAAACAAAATTTTATTATTAGAAAAGAATTTTAATAAATATTTTAACACTATCTTAGTTTCTCTTCTATGAACAACTGTCAAATACAACTAAAGGTGACTGCTGACACTTGTTTAGTATTCAAGAAAAAGTTGAATCTGTTAGCTTTGACACATTGCGGACTATCATCTTGAACTAGATATAAAGAAATTCAGCATACACTGAAAAAAAATTCTGGATATTAATAAACGAAAAAATCGTTTACGACACCTCAAGAAACGGGAAAAGTGCTTTTAAATCTGCAACGTGAAAAAACCCTTTTTATGGGTATCTCATGAAAGTAATAGACGATTTTCCATTTATGACATGTAAAAAAGGATATATTGAGTGTTTGAAAAACGGAAGAAAAAATGGTTTATTATACGTGGCAAAATTATAAACCCTTATTTTCTTCAGTGTAGCCATCGTTTTCTATAGAACAATTCTAGTAGCATGTTTACCTATGATAAACAGTCATCAGCTATTTTGTTATAGAAGTGATTGTCTATGACAATGCCGTTGCAAATAAGGTAGATACGTTAGAGAATTAGAACATAATTTTATGTACTTAATCTAATGGCACAACTAAGAGTTTCTAAACGAATGTACGGTGCGTAGTTGTATCAATTTTTGAAAGGTTTGTTTTTTTGTGACTCCAGTGTTTCAGCAAGCGAATTTTTGTTTATTTGTTTCAATAAAATTATTCTTTAATTTTTCGCAATTTTATCTTCCTTCAGAAACTTAAAAATAATGCAGTTGAATATTTAATAAGGTGTGAGTACGGTTATAAGTATGCTATTACTATCGATTGTTGATTTAGTTAAATCCGAAAATATTTGTCTGAACACTATCGTATTAACTTGTTCTCGTAACGATCAAATGGAAAAGATATACAACAATGTAATAAGTGACACGAATGATAGTTTCGTTGATGGATCATCATTTCCTTTTGTTAATTTTACACGATTAACATCTTCAACACTTACTAATTTTACATCGACATTCTTTGTGTGATTTCGTGGTTGAGTTCGAATCTATCAATGGTTTGGATGAAATCAGAGAAAATATATTTAAAGATTTCGATTAGCATTCATAATATGCCCCATGAATTTAATTTAAAATCGATGGATGGCTCAATATTCTAGCGAATGAGTATTATCGATTCTGGTCAAATAGAATTCATTTCAAATTGACCATTGAATTTAGAATTTACTAGCTCATTAACAGTGGTTAAATGTTCACTAATATGGCTGATTTAATGCATATTATTTTGTCTAATAATGGTATAAACTATACTGAAGTAGATTCATTTGTTGAAGTAAGTTTGATTCTATTCGAATTGAACAACAATGTCTTAACATCGATGGAAACAGTGACATCCGACAATAAAAGAATATCTTTTCTAAATTTATTCAATTCAACACTCCCCTTCTTAGAAATATCCAATAATTTTATAACTGATTTAGGTCGATTGAAATAGTTGACCAATTCAGAAAAACTTATCTTATGCTGTAATCAAATTCAATCTATAGATTCCGTGGTTTTAAATGGCACCGTTGTTTATAATTTAAATTTCGTGGGAAACCCAAGGTCATCTATTGAAAATAAAAATAAAATCAGTTCATTTCATTATGCAAAATTCTCAGCAAGGTTAAAGCCTATCGCTGGCTAACAGTACAAATTTAACGGAAATCAATTAACTTGTCATATCGCTACGGCAGTACTGTATGATTTAGGTCTTTTTCATTTTAATAAGACGGAACGGTTATTTCGAACCACGTTTCATTTTTATTTGAATCCAATTTACTGATGATGATTTTTTTAACTAAACTAATTCAGTATATCTTAAAATAGACAACTTCAATTATCGATGTTGAACATCTTTGTATTTGCTTTATTTTTAAGTTTAAAAATGTATTCGATTTAGGAAAGCTTTCTAATTTTATACACAATGAATTAAGTCTTAACGGATGAGATAATCAATGTAAAGATATTGATTGATTTTGTGCACTATTTATAAATGGAACAACAAGTACATCATTCATTGAATGGACATCATCTTCATCCCTATGTTTGAGCACATTGTTAAGTCTCTCTTCTACGATACCGTTGATGATCAAACAATAACAACAACTGTTTCAACAATTTGACCTTTTCAATCAAGTAAAATCACAAGAGACGTGACATTAATGTCAGCACATGTGGGTGTGGGTGTGGGTGT
>OENM01002865.1:0-13600 GCA_900239745.1 Rotaria magnacalcarata
ATTTTGTTTTGATGAATTTTCACAATAAATACATGCAGACAAGAAAAAACGAACAAAAAAAATGCTTTTCAAAAATGAATCACCTTCATTTGGTTGGCTTACAAAAATTCAGCAATAAAATAATTACCGAATTCCACTCACGGTATAAGTTTCGCACGCATAGGTAGGCCGTACCGTTCGACCTGAGCGCGGCTCCAAAAATTACCCATGACCAGAATCGGAATCGTGATTTCGATTGGGTTCTGTAGCGCTAAAACGTTTTCCACTCCTTAGCGATTCCTCGGTGAACTTTTTACGGCTACTATTCCTATTCTGAAAGTTTTTAAGAACCTGCCTCCGGTTCGATTCTTGGCTCTAGATTTTATGGAAATGTAGACCATTAGTATTCAATCGAAATAGTAGAGCGATTGGGAGAAACAATTTGATAGCGATAAATCAGATTATTAATCGAGTTTTTGGGGTGAAAAATCAAATTTATCTATTGTAATTGAGTGTTGTTGCCGATCATAATTGATATCAGCCTAGTATAATCGACTGGAATCAGTTTTTTAGACGTTCGCTAGCTTTTGTATGAAGAATAGACAATACGTCATTATATTACTTTATGATATGGCATTGCCATTTTACGATTTATTTTAATACTTCAAGTGCATAAACCATGTTATCATTTTAAATCTACACTCATTCAAGTATTGATAGTTTAAAAATATTAGCAATACTTCAAAAAAGAATAAATAACTATTACATCAGCACACCTGTTTTAAATTGATCAACAAACGGCTTGATAAATAATAAGTGATTGGTTTAACTTNGTAGAGCGATTGGGAGAAACAATTTGATAACGATAAATCAGATTATTAATCGAGTTTTTGGGGTGAAAAATCAAATTTATCTATTGTAATTGAGTGTTGTTGCCGATCATAATTGATATCAGCCTAGTATAATCGACTGGAATCAGTTTTTTAGACGTTCGCTAGCTTTTGTATGAAGAATAGACAATACGTCATTATATTACTTTATGATATGGCATTGCCATTTTACGATATATTGTAATACTTCAAGTGCATAAACCATGTTATCATTTTAAATCTGCACTCATTCAAGTATTGATAGTTTAAAAATATTAACAATACTTCAAAAAAGAATAAATAACTATTACATCAGCACACCTGTTTTAAATTGATCAACAAACGGCTTGATAAATAATAAGTGATTGGTTTAACTTCAAACAAATTCAATCAATCCTTAAATTACAAAGGAGTATTACCTGATAGCTGCACTCTTCATTTATCTGGAGTTTTTAAACAAAAATAGTAAGCGCATACGTAATCCACACGCCCCGGGATAATTTATACCATTAAGCNTTTTTTTTCTGTTTGAAATTGATTCTTTGGATTTCAGTCAATTGTATGTTGAACGTCGATACTAACTCGATTATCTTTCGAAAAATCATGCCTCTTGTAATAATATCAGATTGTGCTGCTCCTCATGAATAGTAATCATGCTTTTCACATGTAAGTGAAATTAGCATCGTATTTGATGAAAACCTGTCGATACCCTTTTGAGCTGATGTCCCAACGCTCATGTTCATATTCCTAGTGGAATTTCACATGTTCTATCAAATGGTAATTTGGATTAACTAAATCTTGAAGTGTTCTCCTGCAAATTCGAAAATCCAAAAATCTCCTGGAATTCATTTTTTCAATATACACACATTCATTTCAAGAAATATTTCAGTTCTCACACTCGTGCATCAGACAGATCTCAAGAAATTTCATTGAATTGTAAAATCAAATTTTTCATCTCTGATAGTGGTCCCGAAAATCTCAAACTACTGTGTTGTTCTAGAAAATTCTAGCACCATATTGGATTAAAAGTTCCCCATATTTATCAAAGGGCTTGTTATAAGCGTTTCACTCATGATAAAAACATGAATCCAGGAGATCTATTCATTGATGTCTGCTGACTTTTCATAGTCTAAAGTAAGGTTTTTTTAGCATTATTCTATCAGCGCTGACGTCCAATTTCAAGCTACGAAAAAGATGTGAACTCCACTGGATGGAGTTCGTCGAGTTCCACTTGAAGCATACACTGTAAAAAAAAATCGTAGAATAAGAAACCCTAGTACATTCGGAAAACTTTCCTAAACCCTTAAAGGGTTTAGGAGAACCGCATAAACCCTTTAAGGGTTTTTGAGAAAAAGGGTATTTGATAAAAAGGGTATTTTAAATGAAAAAAGGGTTTATGCGGAGAAAAAGAAAGGTTCATCAATATACCCTTCATAAAAAGGGTTTCTTATTCTACGGTTATGGGTTTATGGTTGTAATTTTTATGGTAAGGTTTTTTTATTCTACGATGAAAGGTTCATACCTGTGTCTTTTCACAAAAAACGTTTTGCCTTGCGTAACTAATGGTTTATTGTTCTACTCTTTCATAAAAAGTGTTTATTATTCTACGTTCAAGAGTTAATTATTCTAACTTTTCAACAAAGCGCTCTCTCACTATCACTTGAAACATTTTGCTACGGTGGCTATTTCCAAAAACTAACATATTTCGATCGAGAAGAGTACTATCAATCAATATAAAGTTTTCGAAAATTGAAGTGTTCTAAAAGAAATCAGAATACTAAATCTTTCACAATATTTTTCTTTTAAAATTTAGACATTTCTAAGCGTTATTTTTCAGTCCCTAAAGAAAAAAACTCAGAAAAAAATTCTAAAAACTATTTAAAATTTATTTCAAGGAATTCCTATCAATTAAATAATTTATTAAATATATAATATACTTTCAAATATCGATATATCTGTAATATGAACTATAAAATTTAAGTGATCTACTTTAATAATNAAACATTTTGCTACGGTGGCTATTTCCAAAAACTAACATATTTCGATCGAGAAGAGTACTATCAATCAATATAAAGTTTTCGAAAATTGAAGTGTTCTAAAAGAAATCAGAATACTAAATCTTTCACAATATTTTTCTTTTAAAATTTAGACATTTCTAAGCGTTATTTTTCAGTCCCTAAAGAAAAAAACTCAGAAAAAAATTCTAAAAATTATTTAAAATTTATTTCAAGGAATTCCTATCAATTAAATAATTTATTAAATATATAATATACTTTCAAATATCGATATATCTGTAATATGAACTATAAAATTTAAGTGATCTACTTTAATAATGTTTTAAAAATATCTTTCAATTTCAAATAAATAAGCGGTACAGAAATCTATTATTCCGATTTCTTCATCAAAATAGGAAGTGGCTATTCAGAAGAACATTGTTTAATTTAAGAGTACATTTCATACTATCCAATTTGAGCGCGAATCTGATCGAATGGATAACAAGTTAGACAATCATGAATTATGTCATATGTTCGAACCCAGGTGACAACAGTAAGTACATCACTGAATTAATTATAAATCTATGAAAATATATATATATATACGAGCTGAAACGCAAACTGAATTGGAATAATAGCAAAATAATGATTGTGTGACATTTAAAATACTTTTTTAAAAATAACCTTTAGATGTTTCTCTCACTTGAAAACGTATTTAAAAGGGTTTATTAAAGGGTTTATGGAAATTTCACATACGGAAAAAAGGGTTTATGAAAGGGTTTATGATAGTTTTAAATACGGTAAAAAGGGTTTATTATACGTTGCACTTTCATCAACCCTTTTTGGGTTTATTATTCTACGAATTTTTTTTACAGTGTAGGAAGGTTCGAGTAGGTGTACTTGCCGCCGTGTAAAACAGTTGGCAATGCGATCAAACGATAAACTGAAAATGTAGACGTTCTATGAAGCGGTGGCCGAAGAAATAATGTTGAGACAGCGAGACATGGCTGTTGTGGTGATGATTCTTGGCGACTTAATGAACAATAACGTAGAGCGAAAATTGTTTGAGCAACAATGAGATCGTTAAAAATGGCCAATGCTTCATGAATGTCGGATATTATATAGAAGTTGTCCACAACTGAGAACACTGCCGTTAATAAAGTCTTCATTGCATTGTTGGTCATAAATTCAAAACCTATTTTCTTGGTAATTATCTGATTGAGTATGACAGATGATGCTGTTTGAGAAATACGTGGTATTTCTTGATGGTTATCAACAATATCCAAAGAAGAAGGTGTCACTACTGATTTTTCGTTGATCTTATCGGAAAAGATCTGGCTGTCGACAAAGTGTACCAGAGAATTTTTTCCAATTTCAGGATGGTGATGGGCGAGAACGCGATTTAAATCTTTGCGAATTAGTTTCGAAACGCTGCCGCTCTCGTATGCAGACAGCGCGGAAATCGTACGACGACATGTCATTGTTGTAGCCAATTCCAAAACATTCGTTCTCATTGATCGCTAGGCGTACAAACAAACATCTGTGTTCGGTGAAGCGTTGCATAGATCATTGAGAGGTACGAATGTATGAACAATGTGTTTTTCGAGTTTCGGTGAAAATGTACCGATACGTCGGATAGCATAACCCTTATTGACGTCGACGACAATATCGGCCGTCGGCAGATTTCCCAGCAACATTGGCATTACGATTCCAATCAAATTGACCGTAAAGCACACGAGAAGAACATGCTCAAGACCGACCATCATAAGATACGGATAAAAAGATTGGTGTACGAATTTTGGGATGAAGAAATGTTGTTTGTCAGCTTGACAAGAATACTTTTGGGGAGAAGCAGTACAACTTTTTCGATCACTAGGACGTGTTCGTAGTTGTCGCGGGCCTTTTTATAGTTTCCGTCCTCTGAGTACGTTTCACCCATATTTTTATAGGTAAGAACTAAGTTGGTTTGATGATGAGGAGGTTTCAACAACGGCAACTTCAATCTAAAATCTGGTTCGGAGAATGGAGCTTGATTCTTCTGCGCACATCAGTTGACCCTGATAAACAGTTAATTTCATTGATGACTTTGCTGAATATTGTTTTTCATAGCACTCAACCGGATGTTGATGAAGACCGACGATCAACTAACGATATTTCGAGTACGAAAGGCTCGATGAACTAATTGATATAGAATAGGGGTGGCACATTTACTTTACTTTTTTGTTAGGTAAATAAAGTAAAGTAACTTATAAGTTACTAAGTTACCAGTAAATAAATAAATAAAGGAAGGTCGCTTATAAGTTACTTATTTACTAGCAAATAAGTAAATAAAAGTTACTTATTTACTTGTAACTTAGTAACTTATGAATTATTGGGAACGCAATTACTCAAAAATTAATAGTCGGTAATTGCTTAGCAACATGTAGGCTATTAAGTTACAAGTAACTGCGTGACTTATAAGTAACTGGAAGCTAAATAACTGGTAAGTTACCATTTACTAGTAACTTAGTAACTTAAGTAAAGTACCTTATAAAATAATAAATAATTCAGAACAAAATGACTTATGAATTATCAGTTCTTAGTAGTTTAGTGCTTTAAGCGAAGTAACATATAAATTACTAAGTTACTAGTAAATAAGTAACTTTTATTTACTTATTTACTGGTAAATAAGTAACTTTTTATTTACTTATTTACCAGTAAATAAGTAACTTTTAAGTTACCAAGTTACTAGTAAAGTAAAGGTAAAGTGCCATCCTTAATATAGAAAACAATCGCGCGTGTATCATTCGACAACATTCTGATGAGTGTATTCGGCATCAACTTGTTCAAATTCTCCATTTTTCACATTGTTATAACAATAGCATTTCATATATTTTGTAACGCTGTTTCCTCGATATTCTGCATAGTCAAGGTTGGACATCACATTATGAACGATCCAACATCGATTTAAACTCCTGGAAGATGCCACTGTTTTCTGGATTTCCATTGTAAAAAACATGTGTTTTTTCTTTTGCTGGTGTCAGTATTATTTCAGAATATTATTTAATTCCATACTTCCTCGAAAGTGTCCACGGTGACAATGTTGCTGCTGAAAGTGAAATGAGAGTGAAAGAATATGCATCAACCACTCATGAATCATGTCAACAAATAATGACAACTTTTCGTTGCAATAACGACGACGTGAAACTCAGCCATAATGAAAGTATTCACCAAATTTTTATCTTCGTTTTTTTCTTTCTTACTCTCTCAACATGTTACGCAGAGGACATATACGTGATGTAAATCGTTGATTTTGCTTTCCTCTTATCGTATTCATGGAATTTTTCCTTATGTTTTTTCCCTTTATTATTATTCAGGTATTATTCACTATTGATTACCGATTTTTCTCAGTGGCTCCCATCTATATATAGCGATCGTTTTTATCGACAATAAAGTTTTTCCTTTTGGTTTCGTCGATGCATCAGATCGACATCAGCCGGTTACAACCATTTATATCTCTTGCTGATCTTTTTTTGTAGATTTTTGTAATATCAAAAGAACTAGCAGCAATTCTTGACTGTTCTTTATCCAGCGAAATACAACAATGACGGATGCATCTCTTCCTACACTACCAGTCGAAGTCATCCATCGTATATTCTCTTATTGCGATACTCAAACCATTCTTCTTTCCATTCGTCCTCTCTGCAAACGTCTCTACTCTATTGTCAACGCTTACAATCTATTTGAACTCACTCTGGATCCCAAGTCAGAGTCTACTTTTCCGTTAGTATATCGCCTTACTCCATCTGAAGGTGTTGTGACACTCAACATTTTGAGATGTAAATCCGGCTACAGTCGCATCCACTTCTTCCAATCAATTTGTGACATTCGTCGATTTACTCGACTTCGCTCACTGACTATGCAAGGTGTCACCGAGAAAGACTTGATTCAGTTTTTCCAACAGATAAGTACAGATACATTGACTTCCCTTTCCATCGATTCGAATGAGAAGGACATCAGCAAATTAGTATCTCATGTCAAACCAGCAATCGAGAAATTCAAAATTCAAAAATTACGTTTGCATGGTTTTCACCATGCAATCAAACACATGTCGTTGTCAGTTGGTTGCACATTACAACATCTGGAGGTTGGCATCTGCCATTATGATGAATATATGACAGTTCTTCAGCATTTACCACATTTACAAACAATGTTAATGAAACAATGCATTATGAATGAAGGTATGACGATGCCATTAACGTCACACTCCAAGTTTCGTTCATTATTGAAGTCCTTAACCATAACAGACTTTTCCTTGTCTGAACAGCAACTTCAATCACTAATTTCATTTACACCTACTCTTATCCATTTGAAATTGACTGCTGAAAAGTGTCGCCGGTTTAACTCTGTGTTCGATGGATCCTATTGGGAAGACTTCATTCGCAACAATTTACCATCATTGAAGAAATTTGAAATCTTCTTTTGTACTGGAACCAATGGAGTCGATGACTTTGCTCAGCTTATAACTCGCTTTCGAACACCATTTTGGGTGGAAGAGAAACGCTGGCTTGTAGCTTGGGCCTTCGCAGCATGGCGCAGTGATGACATATGGTTATATACCGTCCCAATCGATGCAGATATTGGTCGAGTTCTACACAGATGTGAAATATCATCTCGAGATGGTATGTGTCGTTTGACTAACCGACACTTAAATACAATGTTTCATACCACTGCAGATAAGGTAATGTACTAGTATTTCATATAAGCCAATTGACAGAACTGTTTGGATGAGCATAGCACCATTACTCCTATAAATCCTTTGTTTCTCTCCTATATACATTTGTTTTTTTCTATCAGACATTCAACAAATTAGACTATTTTAACTACAGCATGGGAGACAAAGGGATAGAATACCTATCTGAAGGGTTGCAAAACAATACGGTAAGTCACATTCTTCATCGACTGCTTACATCCTTCTCTGATAGTTTACAAATAGACACTTACCACGCTTTCCATTTCCTACAAAGATATGACAAACAAAGGAATGCAACACTTGGCAAATGCTTTGAAAAGTAATACGGTGAGTCTTTTTTTTTCACTGATCTCTGTGATATTCTGCTGATTCTTTACAAATAGACACTCACTACACTGCATCTTACATCAATGCCTATTGACGAAGCAGGAGCACAATATCTTGCGGATGCCTTGCAAAAGAACACGGTAACGATGATTTTTTTCTCTCCATTCCTTTTATTTTCATTCTTTTCCTTATGCATAGACACTCACTACATTGGAGCTTGGATGGAATAAAATTGGGCCGAAAGAGGCATATCATTTTGCTCCTGGATTAGCCAATAATACAGTGAACTGCATGTTCTCGATATCTCTCTGAAACTTTCTTCTTTTCTACATACAGACACTCACTACATTGATCCTTCAGTGCAGTAGTTTAAAAGACGGAGGAATGGAATATCTCGCCGATGCTTTGGAAAAGAATGAAGTGATTCTCATCCTTTCTGTTCATTCAGCTGAGATCGATCTTCTCCTGGATACATAGACACTCATCACATTGGATCTACAATGGAATCACTTTGAAGCAGTAAGTGCACAACATCTCGCTAAGGGTGTACGGAATCACAAGGTAACATATCCCGTGTTCATCTCATTGAAGTCGATCTTTTTCTCAACATATAGAAACTAACAACACTGGAGCTAAAAGGGAATTCGATCTACGAGCAAGGTGCCGAATACATCGCTGATATCCTACAACATAATACGGTAAATTTCACTCCTTTCTCAACTATTTTTTATCGATCTTTTTCTCTACACACAGGCACTTATGACGTTAGGTCTTGACAATAATTGGATGAAAGACGATGGGATTAAACATATTGCTAGTGCATTACAACATAATATAGTAAAATTCATTGTCCATCTCTCATTTCCATGTCGATATTCTCCTTCATAATAGACGTTGACCACACTTTGCCTTGAAAATAACGGTATCGAAGGTGAAGGAGCCCAACATCTCGCTAGTGCCTTACGAAATAACTCGGTGAGTTCTATTCTTGATTCGTCTTTTGTTTTGAATGGACCTTCTTCACTATACACAGACACTGAAAAAACTGTATCTTTATCAAAATAGAATTACAGTTGATGGAGCCAAACATCTCGCGGATGCATTACGAATGAATACGGTAAAGTTCACTCTGTTCAGTGATCTTCTTCATTTCCATCTTCTCTCTTGTATGTAGACACTCACCACATTCGCGATGGGATGGAATCTAACTGGAGTCGGAATGGCCCAACATTTCGCTGATGTCATACAACACAACAACGTAAACTGATTCGCCCGGTATCCTGTGCATATTCATTGAACATTCTCTCTAGACACTTATCGAATTGGATATACAGTATAATGACCTTGGAGATGAGGGGGCAATCTTAATCGCCGATGCCCTGCGTTACAATAAGGTTAGTCTCCGTTTTTTTCAACATTCCTCTCTTAATTGTTTAGATTTGTACACACAGACACTCAGTGTACTTGATCTATCGAGCAATGGGATCCGCCAACAAGGTTTCAAACATCTTGCTGATGCCTTCGAAGTCAACACGGTTGTCCTCATTGTCTCATTGTGCTTCTCCTAACCATTTTCTTCTTTACACATAGGGACTCACTGCACTAGATCTTTGTTTTAGTGGAATGAAACTGCCCGATGCACAATATATCGCTAAAGCTATTCGAAATAACAAAGTGAATTTCTTTCTCGAATCATTTCGTTCAGCAGGCACATCTTCGCTTCGATGTTTAGACATTGACAGAAGTACGACTTTTCGATGAAACATCATGGCGTGAAGTTGGTTGGGAGTTGGACAGATTACGCCAACAAGACAAGCGATTGAGATATGAACGTAACCGGGGCTATCGGAGATTAATTTCTCATGAATAATTCGAAAAAACTGTTTCTTTTCCAAATATAATTATAATACACATAAGAATGAGACATTTTAATTTCTAGGAAAGATTCAAGTGTTGGATAGATAGAAAGTATATGAAGATATTGAAGTAGAGAAAAAAGTTTCAATTCATGAGAACTATAGCGTGTTTTCGATTATGGTTGAAATATATTGGTTATGTTGTCGGACGTGGTGGATGCTGATGTTTAAAGGTTTGAATTGGTTAATTGGAGTCGTCTGACGGGATATATTGCCCTGGTGGATTCGATTTGTTTTTTTTTGCCACCGTTTTCCTAGAAAAAGTAAGACAAGGATTGATAATTTGTGGGTGTATGCTTTATCGTATGTGAAATATGTTCCGCACCTGTTTTCGAAATGTTCTCCTATATTAATCGTTTTGGTCGTTTACGTATAAGTTCATATTTTGCATCTCGTCGATTCTTATTTCCAACAATAAGTTTTACATAATGCACTGGCGTATTAGTGAAAATTGCGTCGTGAATTTGATGTAAGTCTCGTTTAAATGAATGGAATCGTGGGGTGTGGGTGTCGGATAAATCAAGACCAAAATTTGATAAAACTTTTTTATTTAATTTTATCATTCATTCCTTAAAGATATTCATGTTTTACGTTGTTTTGGTTTTTCTTATCCCCTTATCAATATTATCGATCTAGATTATAAATAATTTACTTCTTTTTATCAAATATTTTATTTGTTCAACATAATTATATTTTTAAATAAAAAAAAACAAATATCTTATGTTATTCATGTTAATAGATCATATTTAAATATTAACGAATAAAATTCGATGATTTATTTTAGTTAAATATTGTTTTATATGAGAAAATTCGACTTATGATTATGACATACAAATAAATAATGAAATCATTTTCAAGAAAGAAAAAGCGAGAACATCAATTTTTTATTTGATAAAATATTAAAATAATTAATTAATCGTAATTATATCTCGATAAGTAGATTGATTGTAACAATTAATATAAAGTTTGTTGATCATGTTAATCATATTGTTAATTAAATGGTTAAATCCTAATCAAGTTTTTATTCATAATTTCTATTCGATTTAATAATATTAAATGAAGAAAATGTTATATTAATTATCTCAATTATTTTAAATATGTTAATGCATATATTATTTATCATTGTTATGATAAATAATTCAATAAATAAATAAATAATGTTATATTAGTTAATAAAGATTATAAATTAAAATAAGATTGGTTATTTATAAAAATAAACAAAATAGGGATCATCGCGCAAAGTGAGTAACTTATATCAAAAATGTTTTAAATATCTTTCAGTTAGTATTTAGTCTACATTCGATGATTTTCGATTGGATTTTTATATAATAAAAAGCATGACTAATAATCTGTTACTAGATATTATAATCGGTATGTTATTGTCTTCAATTTAGACGAATTTTCTTGACAAAGTTGAAACAATTTGATTCGGCATTATATAATAATAAATCGTACGATGAAGACATTGTTAATGAGATGAATAATTTGTTAAAAATATTTTGATATGTTGTTTGAGTAAGAGATCAACTAAGTTGTTATTGATATTTAATATATATTTGGTCTTGTTGAAGAATTTCCATCATTTTAAAAGTCTATATGAAGGTCGAAGCTTCTCGCTAAAAACTCGAATATAATTGATCATCTTGAGGGTGTGGGTGTGGGTGTGGGTGTGTTTTTGAGCTAGTCGTTACGCGTTTCGACCTTGCTTAAGGGTCTCATCAGACGGCATTGATAATATTAAATATATAGTCTGTTCTAATGATTCGAAAATCACAAACAAGAGCTAGATACCTAACAGATCCATTGATTCCAGAAAGAAATAATAGATATACATTTTTAGGGTGTGTTTTTGAGCTAGCCGTTACGCGTTTCGACCTTGCTTAAGGGTCTCATCAGAATGATTCGGTTTGTTTGTTGATTCGAAATGATTATCCGATCATAAATATTCTGTCTAATCGATAGGTTAGTTGGTTTGTTGAAAGTTTTAGTGACCAAGAGAGCAATTTCTGTAGTGCAATGTGTATCCACTGTGATTGGGAAATTTCGGATGTCATGTGTGATTACTCAGCGTATATAGCCCATAGTATATATAGAACTCCTCGTTTTAATCATATAGAAAACATCTGTAGAAATATTCAAACGACTTGATTGATAATAAGAGTTGCTTGAATTCTTACAACTGTTTTCGCGACAAAACCGTGCACTTAAGAGAGAGTCCATGAGATCGCCACCCAAAACAGTAGCGATCGGTTGCCGAAATTTTTTAGATTTTGAAATTAGCTATCAGCTTCGATAGAGCATACAAAATGAGGCATAAACCCAAATTTGTACTATTTTTGAGCAAAGTCTTCTTTCGATTTGGCGACCCAACTATTTTGAGGTTCCAAAAATACGTGTAAAAAAAAATTCTTTTTCAAAAATGTCTTCGATCGAATTGTTTTGTTCAAAAGAGTAATCAATAGAATAATTATCTGATACCATTCGATAGCGCGGAATCCACTCTACAAAATGCTATATTTTGTTTATCTCTTCATGCTATCTGTTATTCCTGAGAACTCTTGCGTCATCGTAGAGTACCCATTTTATGCCGGATTTTTACATGGGTTTTTAGCAATTCTTACGCTCTATCGGCTCTATTTTTACAGTGCGCAAGCAAGAGTTTAGCCTATCTTGTAGAGCGTGAAAAGGCGCATCTTTCCATTAAAAAATATTTGCTTCAAAGTACTAGCAAAGTTCCGAAAGACACCTAGCAAGGTACTTCAGTATGAGTCACTTTTGCTAGTTTCAAACTCCGAAGTGTCTTAGTAAATCACTCGTATCTCAGTATTCCCTTTACCGTTTTGATCAGGGTTAGTGTCATTCGATAGAGCTTTTGAAGCTGCATCTGACGCAGTGATACAGTACGGGATTGTATTTCTCTACCTGGGAACAGACTAAAAATTCAACAATTATAGCCATTCTGATGAAAAAAATAGTTTTGAACTGCGCTAGCATGAGACCATTACTTGTTTGGTACGCTGCGAGGAAGAAGAATAAAATAAGAAACTTTGAGATTGACAAGAAAAATAATGAAAGAAACGATGCAGATGATATTGCCATTTGTTCGATGAGGCGTTCTAACCAATGATGCGTCCACTTCTCGTAGTTCGACCAGATGGGATAGTAGCAGAAGAAGTAGTAATCGATAGGGCTAATTCTGACTGTTGTTGTTGAATCATATCGTCGAGAACATGGATAGCATCGTCTAGTAAATCATATGGTTCAGTAGCAGCGAGTGCAGAGTCGAAATCACTCTCGTCCTCTTCCTCCTGTAGTTGCTGCTCTTCTTCGTCAACTAATGTTGAAGCAGTTGTTTGTTTTTCGTTTCCTTTTGTTCGACGTTCTCGCGTCACCCGAGAGAAGTAGGCTCTATAGCGACAGACAAAATAAGTAAATAGATAGTGTAACGAACAACTAGGTCTGGAGTAGCTTGTGCCACTCTCGGCAAAGATGTTTATTCGTTTATTCACATATCCAGAGTGTAACGACAAAACTAGAGAGTGTCGCCTATGCCCGTCGGCATGATGGCGTATTGTGTCATCTGACATCTCCAGAGTGTCCCCACCAGAGCATCAACCAGGCCGCCTGGTCTGTCTCTATTCTTTATATATATAATTTTATTTTCGATATAAACGTTTTTTAATTGAAGTTGGCGCTAATAATCAGATGAAGTATAGAATAATGTATTGTATTCATTGTGATTGATCCAAATGATGACTAATGTTCAGTTCAAATTGCATAGTT
>OENM01002867.1:0-13591 GCA_900239745.1 Rotaria magnacalcarata
ATAAAGAAATGTATAATAAAATGTGTTGCTAAATAACTGACCAATAGATATTAGCCCCCTTTTTGTTTAATTTCTTTAATTATTCGGTTTTACATACTATTTTCACTATGAATAATAAAATAAATTTTATTGAATTTTTTCCTTTAATCCTTTCCCATCGCTTCATTATTTTTTTCTATTAAACTTGACAAATACATGTTGTCTAAAAAATGAACCGATTTTCAGACTTTCTCTTCAATCTATTTTTGTCTTATTGATAATTTTCGCATGGCATTGAATAAAGATTATGAAATTTAAGTTTCTGATGATTCAGAAGCAACAGCATGTGAAGAATTTTCCAGCTTCCGAGACAAGCCAACTAGCAATATCAAAGAAAAAAAATTTCATCAAAGTCAAAAGGCTGTTAGCGCAATCCCTGTGGGATTAAAATGTGAAACATGATGAAACTCCTTTTCTGGAATCTGTGAGAGTGTGGGTGTGGGTGTCTATAAACGATTTTAACACCCATGTTACGACCTGCTCTCCGGTTAGGTCGTAGAGTGGCCCCATCTACAGTATCTCTTATTATCTTCATACATCTCACCTGTTGTTTGATTCGTACTCTCTTAATGTTCATGATATATCTTCTTTTTTTTCTCTTTCTCTCCGTCTCCCGTGTTGGATAGTCACCCAGGTGTTTGTACTATCTTTATATTCGTGATCTATCTGCTTTCTCTCTGTACTCTCTCTGTCGCTATATATGACTAGTTAGTTATACAGTAGTCAGATACTTTTGGGTTTACTTATTTCGATATATGTAATTATACAGCGGAAGGATAGTAGGAACCGTCACAACCCACACTCACACCCAGCCGCACTGACACCCACACCCATACCCGCCCACATAACTACACACCCATAGACTCACCCACACCCGGATAGTTTTCCGCTCCGTTTCTGGTTGGAATGTCGTTGGAAATCACCGGAAGTAGCGAGAAATAACGCCGTTTCCTGCCGTCTCCGGTCGGTTCCGGAGTCCGGAATCATCGACCTGGGAAGAGATGATGATCCTTTTTTCTTTTAGGATTTTGCTATCTTAATCAAATTAAATTTCATCAAATTGAAAAATGCATTGATTTTCTCAGGATGGATATTGATTGTGATAAACTATTCGATGAAATGAATATTTTACAATCGAAATTCAAAGAATCGAACTCATATCGTGAGCCATTGAGTCGTCAAATTAGCCAATACATCAATAATGATGCTCGTCATGTTTATGAAGAATTCAACAATGACATATGCAACGAGTCGCATGATGAAGATAATCTCATTCACAAACCGACGACCGAAAATCATGAAAGAGAAATGGAATTTCGGTCTGATCAATTTTGGGCTTTTCTTCTTGCAAAGTCGAAACCAATGTGTATTGAAATGTACAAAATTATTTCTTATGTGTACTCAATTCCTTGCTCGAATGCATTTGCTGAAGGAGTTTTTAGTCAAAGAAAAAGCGCATGGACAGCCAGTCGCAATTTGACGGCGAATAAAACGATAGCTGCTGAATAGAAAATGAAATTTAATAGTACTATGACACGTGAAGATTTTTTTTTTCTTTTGCTGAAACACAGCCGCAGCTGATAAAGTGTGCCAAAGGTCAACAAAAATACAGTTTCGAAAAAAAGCGTGCAATAGCTAATGTAAATATAAATCGAGAAGGTTCGTTTTGAGTAATCATTGTTTTATTATGATTGAATTGAATATATGTATGTGAAAATGAAATTTTATTGTGAACATATTTATTAGAAACTAAAGATTTCAATTTGAAAGTTAGACTTGATAGTAAAAAAGAAAAACTGAGAATGCTCTTTCCAGATTGAAAGTAGTTTTCGAAATTGATTTCCGCCACCGATGACCAGTATGAAAGATGCAAACTGCGTACCTCACGAATGTACCCGATTTACCACTGAGTTGTACCCGACGTGTACCCCATTTTGGATCTGAACACTTGGCAACCCTGATCGTGATTATCAACAATCTCTTCATTCAATGTATTTTTCTATCTTGTTTGCATAGAGCGAAATATGAAAACATTAAAAGTGAACAACATACCGGCGAACAATGAATATCCAAATGAGTTGTACCATAAGATATAATCGTATGTATTGATAATGCGAGAATATAATCGATAAATAAACGATGGCATCGGACAGATTCAGACAGTAACTATTGGCATTGATAACCAGAATATAAGCCAAGAATCCAGAAAATCATGTTCCAAATACGCCTTTAAATTTTTATAAAATTCTCTATGAAGACAAATATTCAACCTTAATCAGCTGGAAGCAATACGCATGGTTATATTGTTAAGATTGATGTTCCTAGTAGTTATACCTGATAATTTAATTGTTTTTGACATTAAAATAGATATCAGTTAAAATTCATATGCCAGTTTTATATTACTTAACAATTGTTATCGAAGTAACGTTCTATTGTCTTTGTTGTTATATATGACTTAACCTCACGTGTACATATATATATGCACTTGCTTTTCTTTTCCTTTTCTTTTTGGCTCTCTCTATCTTCTCTTCCCTGGCTATTCTCGTTCTTACATGTTCATGAAAAAGTGGTTTGTTTATATCAAAAAGGTTAATAAACATTTAACTAAAGTGCTACAGCTAACAACAATACTTATTTATTATTCATGTGCTTTCAAATAAGCTTTTTTTATACATATAAGTATCATATGCGTTATCGATATCGTTTGATTCGACAGAAGAGTATGATCGATAATATTAAAGTTATTCTTGAGAAGACACTAGATTCATTTCGAATGAATCTATTGTCAGTGATTATAGGTTCGATTATTAGTTAAAAGATTACTACTATCATCCTACGTATGAAATTTTATCTTTATTGAAATAATATTAGAATTATTTGCTTTATAAAAAAAAGCAAAGAGGCATATTCGTTTTTTATTTTTCATAATAACTATTATATATTTTTCGATTTTTTCAAATATCTATTCGTTTTATTTTAACGTTAGAACAGTTTTAATACTGATATTTAGTTTTTGAAGATGATTATTTTCTTTGGTATCTAGTATAAATATATGATGAGTATTAATATGAGAACGTGAGAATTTAATGGAAGAATGCAAGATAAACGGACACGTGCGTATATGTTAACAGATCGAAGATTAAATAATATATATTATTCTCAAATATTAACTTAGAAAGCATATTCAACCAAGAAGAGGCCACGGTGAAACTTTGGAAATTTTTTAATTTTCTAGATCTTTTTAAATTCTAGATTTTCTGTCTAGAACTTAAAATAATTGAGCAGATGATTCAACAATGCGAAAATCTAAAAGGTTTAGTACTGATATCTTTTCTTTCTAGGTAATACATATTTTGATTCACTTGAATGGCAAGCTATAATTCAAGCTATGATGAGAGATATCCATCGGTAAAACTTTTGATTTTTTATGGTTTATTTATTTATTGACATATAGAATAATCTGCTGTTTTTAGCTCGCTGCTTTAGCAGTAGAAAAAAGAATTTTAGAAGAACAACTAGTCGAAGAGCAACGAGCACTGCAAATAGCGATTGCAGAAAAAGAAAGACGCGAAAAACTAGTTGAACAAACAAAGATCGACTTATTAGCATTAGAAAAAGTAATGAGACAAACGAGAAGCGGAAGGAAAATAAAAGTAAGTGAAAAACGTCTGATGCATATATACAGTTTATCATTTTTAATATATCTCACTTGTTTTGGAATAATAAATTGAACTGTTGAAAAATATTTTTCAGATATAGTCGATTCGAAGTATTAAATTTATATGCTAAGTTTCATAATGAAGTAGCACAAAAAAATTAAAATTTTAATTGTTTTCAAAGTTTATTTGTTTTCCATTTTTTTAATAATAAAGTTTTTTTTATTTACATAAATTTAGAAAATTATATCGTCGTGAAATTCAAGAAATCCTCATCTAACTATCGATCAAATTGCTATTTCGTTCAGCATTTAGTTTACATAGTACTTATAATAGTTTTTTGCATAACAATAATTTTCTTTTTATTTCTTATGTTTTAACTTTAGTGTTTTTGCTTTATTGTATGTACGTCTAACAGTATATTTCGAGATTAAACAAAACCTTTTTTTCCCAAGAAATGAAATAAACTCTTAAGTACAAAATAATATGTAAATGAGGTTTTATCGCAAATTAACATCTTAGATACTTTATCACTTCATATGCCATATACATATGTTATGTAAATCACACATATAAACTTATCAATATAATTTCAATTAATGTTCACCTGGTCTCGGATTCGTCCTATATTTCCTATAAGAATGAAAAAAAGTAGAAAATTGCTAAAAACTGCTCTTGTTTTAGTATAATTTTCGTGTTTTTTTAGACAAATCTATTCGATATCTATTAATTCTTTTGTATTCTTAGACTTTTTTTTACAGGGACTCTATTTTATTTACAATTTCTTTTCACATTTTCAAACGGACTAAATGAAAATAACTGACTATTTTAAGTAAGATATTCAAACAAAATAAAATAGTCTTTATAAATAGTTGTGTGTTTTTTAAAAGCTTTTATTGTTGCCTATCATATGCAGTTACGTAAATGGTTTTGTTCATGCGTAACGCTGTGACCTTTTTTGACACACTTTGTTTTTCATTATCTTGGAAATTGTGTGAGTTAGAAACTTCGTTCAAACGTGATTTGATGCAACTTGTCATGATATGTTTATGCCATAAAATGACCATTTTTGGATTAAGTCTCTCGGCTATAGAGAGGAGTTTTGGTTGCTTGTGGGTGTGGGTGTTTACTCAAAGAAGAGACTCAAGCGCACCCACACCCACACACTCCTCACAGTCACAGCCACACCCAAAAGATAATACATAAAATATTGTCCGATCTCGTAACAAAATCATTGGGGAAACCTTATAAGGGTAGGATCTTATTGGATCCTACGGGATCTGAGGTCTGATTTTTCGGTATGAGAGTGGAAGAATAAAGTGCTCATGCTTCCTGACCATAATTACGTTTAGCCTCTAGTCTGCTATCAGCATGTTCATCTCATACAATGATAACAGATTCGATATTAAATAGATAATTGACTATGGTCATTCTTTTGGTAATACAATCGATACGCATTTCGGACAATTGGTTGCAAGTATTGAAAATAATACTAGGATTCACTGGCTTACAATAAAACGCAGAACTTTGACAACTCTTATAAAGCAAAAATCATACGAAGTTGCGTTGAAAGTTTTTATGTAGCGTGACAAAAGGTGCGTGAAAATATTTTCTTCTACAACTATTGTACGCTCCACATCTAACTGACGAAGCTAATTGTGATTTTTCAAGTTGCAAATGAAGCTGCTGCAAAAACGAAACATATTGCGCAAATCACTGAATACACGTGCATCAGTGAAGTGTTTCATTGTTATTGTATAAGCCTATATAAGGAATATAAGAGACAAAAAAGCAAAACAATTGTGAAATCGTTCCATTAGTTGACGTGCACGACAAAAAATAACAAAAACATACAGTTTCGATCAATTTTCAATCTTGAAAAATTTCAATTCGTCGAGCCAGAAAAGGATTGATCAACTTGAAAGTACTTCATTATCAAACAAACCCGTGAAAAATGCCGACTAGCACCCAAGCTGTTGCTCCATATGCTCCTCGCGTTTATCAAGGTCTAGCTGAAGAAACGGTATAATTATTTAAAACACCTAATAAAATGCGATTCATGCGAGATCGTTTTCGCCTATCAGACCCCAAAGAAAGGTTTAATTCCTCGTTATTCTGTACTTTGTGTGTCTGTCTCTCTTCTGAATGGATTACTCAAGCTTCCTATTTTGGGGAGACTCTATCGACTACAATCTAGCACAGTGAATTCTATAATAGTTTGTTATGATCAAATCGTAGCTGGTGTATTTTGTAAAAGTTTGTCACTATCTCCCTTTGTGATTTGTAGGAAGAGTAAATGAAACGAAATAGCCCACTCATGCTAATGTTCTAACGTTCCTTCGGAAATAAGTCATTTTGGTAGCTTTCCTTAATCTATATTTATCACACTGAGAAACCTCTCGACCATCCTTGATTCTCACACCAAAAACCGTATGATCGTTTATTAGTTAGGATAAAGTAAGCCTTAGATAGCACAATATGGTATACTAGATAAAAAATCAGAAAACAAGTCGTCATTTTCCGCTATTTTTATTAATCAATATTTTCTTCTGTTAATAAATGATTTCTTAGAATGACGTATCATACACACCAAATCAAACAACAGTGCGAGAAGTTCAATGGAATATGGCCGATCTGCCTTCAGCTAGTAGTTCGTGAGTTGCTTTTAGCATTGGATTTGATTCGATTAATAATTATGCTTTCGTGATTTTAGGGAAAGCGCCACAACAACGTCGTGGAAACCACTGATCATTGTTTTGACTGCAGTAATCCTTGTTGCAGCTATTGCTGCTGTTGCTACTCCGTTTCTGATTGCATATTTCAAGACGGGAAGTGAGCTAAAAAAACCTATCATTATATTTTCAAATAGCATCTCAAAAGCTATTGTTCAATTAATGCAGAAAAGCTTTAAAGGTCAACAGAAACGAGCTCATGCGTGTATAGTTTGTTGACATAAGAATCATCAGTTCGTTTTAGTGCATAGTTTTACGAGGAATACTTTTCTTGACTTTGCGCTGAATTCATCTAAAGAAATGCTAAATTCAGTGAAATCTGTCGAGAACGTTATTTGATGATTGATTTCTTTCACTAAAATCCTAATACGTGTTAACTCATGACTATTTAATCTGATTCATATCACATTTATCTCTAAAGTAGCAAGATATGTAATTGATTCCGTAGAACCTGAAATGAAGTGAATATCAGGACAGTGCGAAAGAAAATCAGCCATGCATTCTTTTGTATGTCTTTTCCTGAACAAAAACTGAACGCAATCGTTTTTGAATTCGTGGCTATCTTAGTGAGTTATTCCTGTTTCGTATACTTCTATACAAGAAACTAAAGAATCGTTGGATCCGAAATGTGATCAAGTTCTCTCTCGCTCTCTATTGGTATTTTCTGTGTTTCTTAAGAAAAAATTCCAGATTCTTCACAAACCGCATTAAAAATATTCGAATTTCCAAAGTTTACATAATTTCTAAACTATTGGGGCCAATATGGCTGAATGGTTAAGATGTTTGACACATATACACAAGATACTATGCTCGAAATTCGACATCATCATTCATAGAGTGACCTTGGACAAGTCACTAACGGGTACTTCTCTCGGACCACCCGTCCGATAGCATATTAAGTATATTTTTGATATAAAATAAAGAGCCCTTGGGATTTAGTCAGTATGCATGTAGAATTAAGTGGTTAAGCGACAGAAACTCTGAGTTATGCCAGTCTCTTGCCCAGAGCTACAACTAGTAATAGTGGCATGAAAATAACGGACTAATGAAACTGTTGTTGAATAGCAGTCTATACTGAAAAGTAGCTGAGAGGCAAGAGTACCCCCTTCTTTTGCACTATTAGATATCCTAGTTTTTCTTGTTAATATAAATCGAATTATATTTCCTGTAGAATGTCCAAGCTCGCATTAAAATGGCCTATTCTATAAAAAAAAACAGTAAAAATTGAGCGTTCCACTGATTTTGACACGCCCACGATATTGTAATCTGCTCTTCATTGTCATTTTCTACTGTACACAGAAGGCGCACAAACGTTAAAAGTAACATTAATATGAATGCAATGTATACGGCACCGCAAAGCCACAATCTCAATATTATCTTTTCCGGATTTTATTTTAAAAGTTGTGTTTCTCTGACACCCTTTGCTAAACCGGTTCTTTCAGAGACTGAGGCACTGAAAAAAATGTTTTACAGATGCGCCAATAATTCTACTCTCGAGGAAAAAGTATCGACGAACGAAAATTTGACTAAATATGGTAATAGAAGTAGCTTTCGAATATTCGTCTCTTTCAATCAGTTTGTGAACATCATAAAACACGATTCATGTTTTCTAAAAAATTTGTACAAAATTACTTAAATAATCATTTCTTTTTTAACTCTGCTATCGTATACATGAAGTCAATTTCACATAGAATCTCCCAATCTAATAATAAATGCGACGAATTGACTCCGTCAGAAGCCACTGTACAATGATCGAAATATATGTGTGAATAGAAACAGTTTCCTCCAGTAATAATTCCTAGAACACACATTCACTCATGGTATGAGACGGTAATTTTTCTTGCTTCCCTAGCTACTACAACATCAACAACAAGTACAACAACTTCTGCTACAACAACAACGACGACAACAACAACCACAACGACGACCACTACCACTACGACGTCTCAGACCACAACCACTACGAGTACGTACTTCGATCAATAACCCACACCAACAATCAGTCACTTTTTTATTTCTTTTAGCAACGACAACTACAACAAGTAAGTGTGTCAATACTAATCACATGTGTGTTTCAGTTATTTCTAGCCACGATACTAATCTGCGTAAGGCCTGTACCATTCGAAAATTTAATTTCGATTACCTATATAAAATCACGGTTCATACTGTATTTGGTGTCTCAACTATGAAGTGCAAAAATACGTGCAATTTTTGAAGTAGTGATAATTGCTTGTCATTGAGGTCAAAGCCATATGGGATCATTTTACTATTTTTTATCTTAATGTGAAGCTCAATTACCATTGTAAAAGGTGATCCATGATATTGTATCCACCGCTGCAAAATGATTCCTTTTCTATGCTATCAAAAATGGAAAGATTCATTGACTCACTCAATCCCACTATCACATGTAGTCTTGTTGTAGCGAGTTTCTTACAAACTCATAGAAACTCTCCTTTTTTCCGGGAGAGACGGATATCAAATAATGAAAATTTATAATTTTCGTGCTACCTTGAAGAGCGTAGTAGAAAACAAGTGCAAAAGTATAAAGCGCGAGAAATTACCGTTCACTTTATTCATACCAAATGGAGGCACGTTTTACAGAATTTATTATATACAAGTTTATTAATGCTAATAATATCATTTGTAGCTCTGATTCCTCACTAGTCTATATGATCATACGGAGTAGAATGAGAAGTTTTTCTAGATTATTCTTATCTTTCAAGCTGATTCATTGTGTTTCACATTTCACTACTTTTAATGATTATATTTTGAGCTTCTTCGTGATAAAAAGTTTCAGCGACTCTCGGCTGCATTAGATCTTGATTAGCTGGAAATTAACATTTCAGTATCTAGTTTGAGAAAATTGAAATACTCAAGTTTCCTTTCTATTATTCCGTTTAGCGGCTAACCTACCAGCAGCTTGTTCGTCTTACACAACCATTTCGGATTCAACAAGAAGTGTCAGTTACTCGGGCTCCTCCGGATGCGACTCATCGAGTTTTAGCTCAAGTGGAATGTGGGTGCGATTTACTGGTTCGGGTGGTACCACTATACCTACTTATGCACCTGGCACCTCAGTATGTGGCACCAGCGCTACAGGATGGTACGCTAGTACGGTACCAAGTTCTGGTGCAACTGCTAGTGGAACATTATGCTACCAGTGGACTAGTAGTACATGTCAATGGTCGAGTTCAGTTCAAGTAGCAAATTGCAATACATACTATGTTTATTTATTATATCCGTCGCCTACCTGTAACTTGCGCGTTTGCACTGTTTAAGAAATAGAAGACTTTTTTTTGCAGTTTGATTTTTTTGTCATTTTTCATTAATGATAACACTCTTATTTTATGCAGCCACATCCTTTTCGGAGTTCATGATTTTGAAAGAATGGCTCAGTACATCATCCACGGTTATTATCTTCTTTCCTTTTAATTTCATTTCTACTCTAATCGAGAGTAAATAAATCTTCTGTATTCGATTGACGAAACTTCAATCAAACATCAATTATTCTAATGAAAATTAAGAATTCTTGAATAATACTGATACATCAAATATGATTGTGATTTGTGTTATCCCTATACTCAATCATAAATCCAAAAGTATGAAGATGCCTAAAAAACCAATTTGAAGAAAACCTCATTTGGGTGTGGGTGTGGGTGTGAGTGTGATATTTTTAATTCACCTCACCTACACTCACACCCACACCTCACACACCCAAACCCACACCCACTCCCTGATTGAAACCTTTTTTTGCTTCAGTCAATTTTTCAACATTTACTCGATAGAACAAGATTGGATTGTCCTTTGAAATCGATTTTTGTAATTGTCACACACAATCATATAGAAGAGAAGTAGGTTTCACGTCATCTGATATTTCATCAGATAAAAGTTCAACGACTAATTGATGTGTATCAAAATCGAATATGAGATAATTATAACAAGCAGTGGAACATCCAATATCAATGTAATCTTCTACATTATGATAACCCAAACTACATCTGCAAGTTTTAGTCTTGATCTCACTTTTCCCCAATGCCATTCGACATAAAGTTGCACCTGAATCTTGTTCGATCTGTTTTAATAAATTTTCACGATAACCTATTATGTCGTCTCTTGAAAATGTTCTCCACTGGTCCAAATGATAATCATGACCATTGCTATTTGCAACTAAATATTGATCAATAAGCTTTTCTTCTGTATTTTTCAGAGCACGTTTTCGTTGACGAGCGAGAATCTCTAATTTATCGAATTCATACTCTTGATTATCTATACTCATGTCTGAATCATATTCTTCATCGTGTGAACTATGTAGCAATGTGCTTTTTTCAAAGTGAAAACGTGATTAAAGATCTTGCCCAATAAATTGTGCTTGATGACGATTAGTCATATCAGTGCGATCGACACTATGATCTAAATCGGTCGTTGGTTGCCGTTTGATTCGATCTTTTTGTTCAACTCCATAAAGGGAAGCATAACAATTTTGATTATAAAATACATCAGCTAAAAGTTTTTCCATTTCTACTTCACATACTTCATGTGTATTTCGGTCATACTTAACAATATAACTCGTTGCGTTTCGTGAATGCTCTAATAGAAAAAAGGCATAAACGGCAGCAACACGACAACATTGATCAATGTGTTGGCAGGAAAATTCCGAATCGGAAAAACGAAATAATGTTCGACTACCATATGCACCATTGATTGTTGGAATAAATTTTTGTCGCAATAAGTTTTCCTAAAACTTCTTCACGTCCTCAGCTTCCCAAACAATTTTCAGTAATTGAATATCTTGTTTATCTAAATGTTTAAATATCGAAATCCACATTTCGACTGGTAATTGCTCGATTAATTTATTTTGTTCATCTTGATTCATAATCGGTTTTTCTGATTTTAATTCAAGTATATGAGGATAACAGTATCGAATCGATAATGAATGTTCATATAATTCTCCGATATCGATTGCTTTTACTGACTCGTTGTAATCAGTATACATTTTCAATTCCATCTGTTGAGCTTCACGAAAAAAAATTNCAACTACATCGGTTCTTAGTACGATTCGTTCTTTGACACCGCTAGAATTCCTTATTTCCGGTGCTGCACCTTCATGCAGACGATTATGTGTAAATAGAACAGCGTGACCTTTCCTTGTTTTTATTTCGACACATTCATACCCATCATCTAGACCACCATAAGCTTCGATTTATTCTTTAATTGTTAACCCTTTGATAGAATATTTGGGTAAATGTTTTGGACGATTAAACTAAGTAATGATCATTGGTCACCACTGGGTGCATATTGTGAATCTTTATGTGGTACAAAATATTCACTCGTGATATTTATTTAATCGCATTGCTTTATTGATACCACACATTTTCCATGTTCCTTGAACATTGAAACCTAATGGTTTCGTATTCGGAATTAGTTTAGTTATTCGATGACTAAATTTTAAACGCCGCCAGTGTTCGAGCAAATCGATCATCGAAAATAACCAATCGCGAATTGTTTCGTTTTTGAATATCATATTGCGTATTCATATTTTGGAAATCTTGTTCATTGAGATTCATGAGAATTTCATCGCATTCATGTATACTCAATAAAGTACTCAATTCGATTAGAATTAAGCCATCCTGTTGTTTTATTTTGTTTAATTTGACATCATGCCGGTAGTTTTGTTGGTACAGAATAATTTTTCAGTGACGAATGAGTTATACCAAAATCGATATTTCCCAGAAGAGAATTTTGATTCATTGAAATAATACGACGATGCCACAAATGTTATTGCTCAACGTGGGTTTAATATAATTATTCGACAGTAGGATGTGAGTGTGAGTCTCATGCATGCGAAAACAATTGGGGGAAATTAGCTTTCGTCTCACCTCTTTTTACGAACTCCCGTAAAATAATTTGTTTACAATCTCCTGACATGAACAAAAAGACATGGTGTTCGGAACGGAGTTCGTAAATGAAATACAACAAAAATGCAGGGTGCTCGGAATGAACCTTGTGCAGGAGTTCGGAATCAATTCTGACAATAGCTTTTTCATAGGATATAACCATTAAAAAAGCTATTTTGAAAATTGATTCCGAACTCCATGTAAATACTTCTCTCTACGAACATCAAAATTCGCCTGGAGATCGTAATCAGAATGTCCGGGTGTTCGTAATGACAAAGACCGGAAGACCGTAATAAAAAGACGACACGATTTACGTAAGTATGTTCAGGTTGGTTCACCTATGAGAGAATATGAAGTGATACGCTAGAGTCGCAACATAAAGTCATGCATAAAGCGAANCTCTAGTATTAGTTATTATTCTCCTTATTCCTTCAATACTTTCTGTTACAAGAGACTAGTTTTATTGAAAGAAAATAAATACATATTTATTTGTGACTCTAGTGACAATGTACATCATCATTCTATTCATTCTTGGATGAATGTACACGTTTTTTGAACCTAGTTATTTGTTTATTTTTAGATGTTGTAGCAGTAAGACCAGGTTGAATTGGTGATATGCAAGATGAAGACGAAGCAGCAGTAGTATGATCGCTGGTTCTAACTCTAAGACGATTCAATATTGGAGTTGAACGCAAATAAGATTTATGAGCAGTTTGCTCAGTTGCTGCTTTCGACAAGTGTTGGTTTTTAATCAACTTATACCCTTAGAAACAACTTCTACGACTTTAGCACAAGGAGTATAGATAGAGAAAGAATAATCTCATACTTTCTATAATCATGCATATAATCCAAAAAGGAAACCTATGATATTTTTGTCTATAAGAACAGAAAGTATTTATATCAATTACAATCTCTTGATAAAAACTTTTTACGAACTCCATGTTAAAATACTCCTATAATTATCTTTCGAACACCCGACTGTGTTCGTTACGATCTTCAGGTGTTACATTAAATACAGCAAAACATACTCTATTCCGAACATCCGGCAAACACATTACGATCTTCCTGCTGTCTATTACGATCTCCGGTACATAGATGCTTACGAGCTATCGTCATGAATTTTTACGAATAAAAATCATTTCCCAACACCCGGTCAAATTTACCGGTGTTCGTAAGAGGTGAGACGAAAGTTAATTTACCCGATTTTCGATGCCATATTCGGTTTTCATTTACGATTTAACGTATACATTATCATAGAACAGTTGTAAAA
>OENM01002868.1:0-13591 GCA_900239745.1 Rotaria magnacalcarata
CATGAGAAAAATGGCTCATCTCGATTTACGCCAAAAATTTTCATCGAAATATGAACAAAAACGAAAAAGAATAGTTTCCTACAGTATTTGCCCTTTGATCGTGAACTGATCAATGTTTTTTTACTTTTCTAATCATCCTATTTTGTACGGCTTGAACATGTCTATCGACTGGTCAATATGAGAACAGGTATATTGTGATATATTTGTGTTGGAAATGCGACACTCTTTTCAAGAGAAACAGCAAAATAGTCAACTTTTGTATGTGTTCATAACGTTTTTGAGATTCTTTTTTTTTCGTGACGGATTTAGCATCAAAATGCTTGTTTCAACAACAGCTTTCATTTCATATATAAGTTTTACTATGTTCAGTTGAAAGAATCGAAATGGGTCGATAGGGTATCTTATACGATCCTGTCCTTTGATCAATATTCAATTGTTCTTCGTCCAAGAGAAATAGAACGTTTCTTTTAGGTTTAAGCGTTAAAATAATATTCTATTTTTACTTTATTAGTTTTATTATACTTATTAATAGTAAAAGTTGGAAACGAATAAAAATTAAAAGAATAAAGATATAAATTTCAAACTAGGCTCCACAAAATCCTGAATTCTATATAAGCTACGATAAATCATGCCTACTGTTAAATTGAATATTTTATATAGTTTGTAATAGTTGAAATAATATATTGTCGATTAAATTACTTCTCATGTTAAAATTTACTATAATTAGTATTACAATAAATCTGTCAGCCGAGAGATACTAATACTTTGCCAACTTTTTTTGTCATAGTAAAATTTTAAACCAACTCGCGACAAACTTATGTTGTCAAGTGAATATCATAAACAATTAACTATTGTTGTAAGATAGATATTAGTCAATCAATGATAATTATAAATGTTATATTAGGTTCATGATCGTAAGGAGTAAAACAAATTTTAAATCAAAATTTTCTCTTATATGCAACTCAAAGGTTATCAAATCATAAGAATATGAATTTATTGAGTACCTATTCATAGTGAAGGTTTCGTTGAGATAAAAGAAACAATCTTGTCAAAACCTTGTTCGATTCATGTAGCCAACCAAAATTAATAATATTCATTGAATTCATAAGAAATAAAAAAATCTTTTTGTTGAGTTTTTTTTTGTAAAGAGAAATAAATCTGTAAGCATCTACTAACAAAAACAGCAGCAACAACATAGAACATAAAATTGACATGGAAACAACGTACAAGCAAATTGTTTTAATAATTTTCTTTAAATATCCTTTTCCGTTTATTTGACCATATAGGAACAAATTGAAAATGTAAACGAAAATGTTGATGCTTTCCATGAGAAGATTCATTAATGTTTGATTGTTTTCTTTGTTCATGTAATTCTTGTTGATTGGATAGATTATTTGAATTTGATGCTTCATCAAATGATACTCGTTCATTCATTTGTGAATCTGTATTTCTCATTAATATTTGATGTGATTGTTGTTGATATTGTTTTTGTTTACATAATAATTTTGAATTAAAATGACACCAACATGGAAAATATTTTCTTATTAAATTAGGTAAACATGTTAATAAAAAACTATCACCAAAACGAGCAATTAAAAATAAAAAACGACATACTGTTAAAACTATTTCGTTATGTTCTGATAAAATATTTTCTGAGTTGTTTCTAGTCTGTTGTTGCTGTTGCTGATTATTGTTATTATTTGATGGATTATATTTAATAATATATTCATGAACCTGTTTTAAATGAAATATCATTTGAATGAAATGTTGTGGAAATGTAAATAGAACATATTTAAGTAGAAATAATAATAATAAACGATAGCATAAATGACAATACGAACGTTGTCGTTTTAGTTTTATTAATGCTCCTTGTAAGAAAAAATCATTTTCAGAACTTCGTCCTGTATCATTTGGTTGTTCATTAGAAAAATCTTGTTGTGAACGATTACATTTATTCGACAGAAAATTTCGTGGTGTTTGACATGGATACGATGCATGTAAACGTGAATGAGCATTAGCCATAATTGAGATATTGTCATAAGATATTGTTGAGTATTTTCGTTTTTCATCGGATGGTGTTAAAGATGGCTGTCCACTTGACGTTGGATTGGGACCAAAAAGTCTTGAATGTAAATTTGTATATGGATCACTAGTATCTTGAAATAAATTTCGATTTTGTTGTAAAAATTTTGAATAACATTTAATACATGTCGTTTTTTCAATGATTGAACGTACACTATTTGCTAAGTGTTGTTGTTGAGATTCATTATCGAATAGTAAATCTTGTTCTATTAAAATATTATATTTATATTGATTAATAATACAGCAGATAATAATGAAAACGAATATAATACAATCAATTAATGGTAATAATATCATATTCAATGCAATTAATGGTAGTAATTTTATTGTTTGTGAATATTTTGGTGAATAGAATATATAGTTATAACCGAATATAAGTGCTAATGAACCACTTAAAATTAAAGCAACATTTGTATGTTTTGTTATTAAAAGATTGCTAGCACTAGATATATTTAATGACTGTTTAGTAATTGATAAACGATGATAGCGAATGAAGTATTGTAAAATACTTATGGATATGATAAATAAATGAAATGTATTGAAATTAATTAATATTTGTTGTACAAGTGTTAATGGTAAAGAATAAAATGTTATAGAAGAATAATGTAAAAGATTTGGATGATAGTGTTTTAAAATTAAAATTATAAAGTAGACACATGAAAGACATATGTTAGAAAATGAATATGCACGTATCCAATTAGGATGTAAACAATTGTAGAGTAAAGATTTCGGTAGGAAAACAATGGAACGATGTTGTTGTTGTTGCTGCTGTTGTTGCTGATCACTATGAAAAAGGAGTAGAGCGAAATTATTGAGGATGATTGAGCTTGTTTTTTTTATAAATAAATCTCCTACTTAGCGTCACATAAAGTTTGTTTTGGTAATTTTCTTTTTCGATTTGTTATTATAAATATAATTAGATTTTCAATAAGAATAAAACAAAGAAAACTAATTTCAATTATTTGTATGTATGAAAATGTTTTACGATGTTGTTGATATTGTGAACGTGAAATTCGACTATGTGATGGTACAACGGGAACATATACAATTTTTTGTTGACGTATTCCGAGCCAAGAAGTTTGGTTTAATGATTTTTTTGCTGTATCGTTAGTATTTATTGTGAAATTCATTTCTACACTTATAAAAGTCGAAGAGTATTTGTCTATTTTCTTTTTTGTTGTTGATTGAATCAAATTACGAAAAAATTAATCATAATAAATGTGATTCAAAAAAAAAATGTTCAACTTGAATCTAGAGAATGTATAAGGAAAATATTCATGACATTATCGAAGATATGAAATAATATATCAATTTGAAAACAATAATATTTTTATCTTTATCATCTCTAAACGATACGCAGATCAAACTTTTATGAAATTATTTCTGAACATTTATAATTGCTTGAATTGTATCATAATGTATTCGTTGATATATGTTATTCACAGTTCACTACTCCTTTTCTTTATCTTTTTTCGCACCCTTTAATTTTACTTATCAACAACATATTGCCCTATTGCGATCATTCAACTAACGAGACACGCTGTGGAAGGACAAAAGAATGGAGCAAAAGACAACAAAAACTCCCCTTAAACAAAATATGAGTACGCGTATATTTAAGTCAAATATATATTTATAATAATCTGCAATAGGGCCGTAAGAAGAAAAAAATATACATAAAGCAAATGCGAATAATTTTACGCGTGGTGTTGTTGACAAGGCGTTAATCTGAATAAAGATATATATCTTTATTTGAGTAGTTTAGAGAGAGAGAAGCACACAGAAAAAGAATTGAGCAAGAAAATTGACAAGAGAGCAAAAGAAGAAAGTGGTGAGATGGAAGACATGTATTGACAGCAAGCTTCGAGTCTATTTATTGGTCAGCTTTCATGATTTTTGTCTTTAGTTATTAAAGAACAGAAATGCATTGAAAGAAAACGGAAACATGCTGCTGATGTGAACACGATGCTAATGTAAAAATATAATACTATGTTAGTACTTTAACATGACTTCTGAATTCTACCACATGTAACATACCCGAATCCGTTTGAACCATGGTTTCTGTAAAAAATGTACTATTTTTAAACTCATAATTATCTGGATATGATCCATTAAATTCAATGCGTTTATCAGAAACTCTTTCAATTATGTTAACATGAGAACCTAGAAAGCAAAAATAAAACAGTGGAACATACATATTCAATGGAAATACGTCTAGAAAAAATTTGGTTATTTTCACAAATTTTTACCATCTGCAAATGAAATAATCATGTCACGTTGATATGCATCGTCGATTGAACAGAATGAAGACGACACGTTTTCGATCATTGCCATTGGTGTTGTTAAAGTAATGAGTGAGGGTGGGAAAAGAAAGACAGACAGTGTTTGAAATAAGGGTACCATATTTGATTGTACTTTATTTAAGGTTGCTCTTTTAAAAATTGAATTAGAATGAAGTTCAATGTTATCAATACTGATTCTTTTTAATTCCCCGTGAAGATGACGAATTGATGTTGTTAGTGGAACTAAAATCGAGAAACAAAATGAATAACATGTCGGCAAAAAGAAAAACATTTATTTTAACAATCAACTGAAAGAGAAGATCTTGTTTCTACTTCTTTTTTTCCTGCTGCTTTTCTTCTTTTGACAGTATATTTATTCTTTGATCTCAGTATTTTCTTCTTCTCTCTCTTTTTTCTTTATCATGCCAGATCATATTGCGTTCAAGCTCTTCTTTTCTTCAGTTCTTTTTGTGCCCCATATTGAATTGCATGACGATGTTCTTATGCGAGATTGATTCATTCTGAGGACTTATGAACTCTTTTGCTCGTCTCACAGACGAACTCATAGAATTCTTCCGATCGCTATTCTTTTCTTTTGATTAGATGCCTCTTCAACTATTCATTTCGATAATATGACGATGAAGAATCTCTTTTCTTCTTTCTCATTTCTTTTTGCTATCTAACAATGGAAGCATTTTGCCAGCTATTTGGCAGCTAACTTCTGACAAAACACTGATATATATATATATATATATATATATAGGTATTAGAATATGGGAATATATTAATAGCTATCAGGAAAAAGATCGATCAAATCAGATAGCGATGTATTCGTAATCTACTTATTCGAAAATATTAGCTCTTCCATTGGATTACACATATTTCTTCACAGAGATAAGGATGAAGTTCCCAGGAGGATCATTCAGACAATAGGACCCAATAATATCCAATAGGAATCCAATAGTATTTAAAATGAATTTCCAATAAACCAACGAAGTCCTATCGTATTCTGAGTTGTGGAACGACATTCGGATCCCTAGTGTTGGAATAACATTGGATAATCATCGGATCCTACTGTCGGATTGTGACGGATCCAACGTTCGACTTGGACTACCCTCTAATGTTGACTTGCGGTATTAATTAGGGATCAATTACTTAAATGCTTCTTTCTGTCGGATCCGTTAGTGTTTCCGTGGCCCGGAATCTGATCGGATTTTATGGGCTGGTTGGATTCGATCAGATCCTGTCGGATCCAACATCGGATTCATTCATCTGAATTAGATACTTACTCAAATTAAGTATACTCTTACATCGATATGTAATACTCTTATTGTGTTGTTAGTTCTCACAAAGATTGAGACTTATTATTATTATTATTGTTGGGTTGTTCCATGAGAACTCAACCAAATAAACAAAGTGTCCAATTTTTTTTTCGTTTTCCTCTAGTTTTGTAGAGCTCGTTTCGCTGATCTTTTTAATATAAAAAATATAAAATTCATAAGTGAAAAGCATTTTTATAGCAAAAATACTAAAACTGGTTTTTTATTAGAAATACCTTAGGTTTTTCGGTATTTTAGCCCTAGCGCAGTTATTTCTAGACATTTAAAAAAATATGTACTAAAATGTTCAGCTCAATTAGCTCTAGAAGATAAGATAGTTTCAAATTGGTTAAAACCATTTTTCAATGATTTACTTAAGTAAATGGGCTAAAAAGTGAGCGTCTTTATCTAAAATGCCTACATTCTACTGAAATCTGAAATACAGGGTTTTGTAGAGTGGAATGCACTCTAGAAAACCCTATATTCCGTTTTTCAAGTGCGGTCAGAAACCTTGCTTGAATAGCGTCACAACATTATGAGGATCATGCACCATAGGGGAAAACAGTTATGCGTCTGATGATTGATCAATTTTGTCTTTAAAATCTCAGACTCAGAATCAGAATCGATGGCTATCGCTTAGGAAATTATATGAAACTAAAATAGCTAAGCCACTAGTTTCTATGAAATGCAATTACATCAATATGATGTCTCGCGACATCATCTTATATTGAAATAGTTTGATATTATTATGTTAGAGGTTACATAATGTTTGCATAATAATAAACAATAATAGAAGTTATTGTGGAGATCTTCTCACGTTCAAGTTCAATTATTACTAATAACGGTTGGAATCATTCATCACTTTGATAATTATTTTTGTGGAATATACCCTTGCTGGTGAGATATATCCGCCAGATACTTCTAAAGATGTCATATAAAAAAAGAGTTGGTGTCCTCATCCATCACATGCTCATTGTGCGCGATCTGGTTCAAAGCCAACGCATCCTGAAGGTCGTAAGTTCATTGACGCAACGCAAGTCGAAATAGTCAATCGTCAAATCATGTGTAGTTCACATTGGGCTTCCGTAATTTTGAAAGAAGGTGATAAGATGTGTCAAAGATGTTATGAAGTTTTATCAAATGCCTTAGATGGTTCATTCGATTTGGAAGCTATGGATATAGTATTTGAAGATGAAACGGAGAAAATTGATTCACCATGCCGTGAATAAAGTATTCTTGCAACACAATCAGCAAAAGTAGAACTCAATGTTGTTTTTCATTTTTGCGTGTTATCTGAAGCGTGACGATATCGAGAGTCACAGAAGATTTGCTTACTGAGTGTTGGAATAAAAATACAGGTAAAATTTTTCTTGTATTATAATAAACTCTATTATACTTTTCTTGATTAGGACGTATCAAAGGTACTCGAATGTTTCATCAATTTGATCCACAAAATGATGCCACCATTTTGTGTCGAAAAACGTCAAACTCCATAAACACTTACGCATTTCATCTTTGGAAAAAATCGGAAAAACGAATAAAAATTGTTTTCTGCGCGACAAGTGAACACACTTCTATATATTTCTGTCCTGAGCTTTTAAGCAAGGTTTCTGACCGCACTTGAAAAACGGAATATAGGGTTTTCTAGAGTGCATTCCACTCTACAAAACCCTGTATTTCAGATTTCAGTAGAATGTAGGCATTTTAGATAAAGACGCTCACTTTTTAGCCCATTTACTTAAGTAAATCATTGAAAAATGGTTTTAACCAATTTGAAACTATCTTATCTTCTAGAGCTAATTGAGCTGAACATTTTAGTACATATTTTTTTAAATGTCTAGAAATAACTGCGCTAGGGCTAAAATACCGAAAAACCTAAGGTATTTCTAATAAAAAACCAGTTTTAGTATTTTTGCTATAAAAATGCTTTTCACTTATGAATTTTATATTTTTTATATTAAAAAGATCAGCGAAACGAGCTCTACAAAACTAGAGGAAAACGAAAAAAAAATTGGACACTTTGTTTATTTGGTTGAGTTCTCATGGAACAGTCTTGTTGTTATTGTTTTTATTACAGAAGCACTCGTTTGAACATGAAACTATGAATGCTCGATGAATTTGATGTTTTAAGATTTAATCACATATCACATAAAGCTTTTATTATAATCAGTGTTGTTCTTTTTGTAACAAAAATTCTTTTCCTATTAATCATAACGATAATGATCATTCAAATATAATAATTTATTCACAATTTTAGCATAAATGAAAAATATCTTTAAGTCATATATATATATATATATATATATATGACATGCATAAGATTTAAACTTGAATTTAGATTTATAGGATTGTTTTTCTTTCATATGTCACATGAAAGAAAAATATATGAAGCTTAATTTACCTTCATAAACAATAACATCGCACGTAGTTGTTGCAGTACCGAGTGCATTTTCAGCTGAACATGTATAACGCCCCGTATCAGATACTTGTACTGGATCAATTCTAATAATTAAAAACAAGAATCGTATGAAATGAAAAATTGTTTTCATTGATCAATTTTTCACTTCAGTGAGTTATTCGGTAATAATTGTAGTCGTACACCATCAATTTCTGTCAGAATAGTTCCATTTTTTGTCCATTTTAATGTTGGCTCAGGCCATGCATCGGCAAGACAATTGAGCATAAGCATCGAACCATTGGCAGGTCGTAGTGTTGAGCGAGGTAATTTAATTGTAAACGTAGGTTGCGCTAAACATAAGCAAATAGAACATGCATACATAAAACGAAAACGATGGAGGTATTGGGAAAAAAAAGAAGAAAGGAAATGCAAATTACTAAAAGTCTGAAAATTAAAAGAAAAAAGAGACGAAGGCGAAGAAGAAAATCAATATGAGGAGTAGGTTTTTTACTTAGAATGTTGACTGAACGATAGGATTCCAGTCGAGTTCCATTATCACCTTCAAATACACATTTATAGACGCCTGCATCAGAACCCTAAATAAATAAATAAATAAATAAGTATATATATATATATAGAAAGAATACAAAAACAAATTATAAATAAAAATTTTATATGAAGTATTTTTACTGATGTTTGATCAATAATTAATGTCCCATTTCTATAATCAATTCTATTTCGGTTTAATGAATCTTGTTTTAGTGGTGATCCATTATGAAACCATTCAATTGTACCAAGAAAATTAACATCTTCTGCGATTCCAATTTCACATGAAAGTATTAAACGATGACCTGTTATTATTGCATGATGTTGACTATTCGGATGAGCTAAACATAAAAATTAACATTTATATTATCATAAATCTTTAAAAAGTAAAATATAACTTACGACGAACAGTAACTGTTATAGGCATTGATATGATAAATTGTTGGTTCAATGAATCATTTAAGAAACATTGATATATTCCAGTATGTTCATCATTAGCTTTAGTTATTTGTAGAAAACTTCTATCATACGAATACACTAAATAATTACTACGGTCTACTAGATGACCATTATGTAACCATTGAATATCAAATGGCTTAATTGAATTTGTTTGACAGATTAATTCTAATGTATCACCATAATCAACAATTAAATTATTGGGTGATATTATCAAGAAAAGTATTTGTTCTAAAAATAGCATAAAAATGAATAAAAATAGATAGACAATTTCTTCGCTTTGCCAAATAGAAACAAATAAATGAACTGAGTTTTTTCTGTATAGGATTAAAAATTATCACTTAAAATAGACAGTACTCATAAGAAAAGAAGAAAGAAAAGAAAATTATTTACTTGAATTGGGTTCATATTCAATTGTTGCTATTTCTGTTGTTGTAGTTGTTTCATGATCAAGAACCATAAGAGTAAATGTTTTCGATGTTTGACCAATCGTATTTTGTGCATAACATATTATTTCGCCTTCATGATATCTTCTGTTTAAAATTTAAGATAATTTAAATATTCATTTTCATTTATTTTCATGATTGACTTACTCAAGTTGACTTATATATAAATTCCCAAAAGAATCAATTGAAGCCGTCCCTGATACATTATATACGCCGTGCCAAGTAATTGTTGGAATAGGAATACCATTAGCTTGACAAGATAATTTTATTGATTGGCCAACAGTGCCGCTATAATATTTTTCTATTTGATCAATCGATGGTGGAACTAAAAAGATTTAATTTTCTAAAATTCATCATTAACCAATTAAAATTTAAAATTGCAATACCTTGAACTTCTAGTCGAATCTGTGCATAAGTACGTTGAACAAGATTTTCTGCCCAACATAAATAGTAACCCGTATCTTGAACTCGTAAATGATGAATTCTTAATGAGCCATTGTTTAAAGTCTGAAAGCCTATAAAAAGTAAAAAATGAAAATAAAACATATATATGAGGCATTTAGTAAGCATAGAATAAACTGTCGTGCGATGAAGCAAAATAAAACCAATTTACATAATGGATCCCTAATGCTGTGTACTTTGTTCTTTATCTCTCTTTTTAAAATATGATGTAGGATTAATGCCATAGTACGTCAATGGAAGAAATTCCATCGATGAGCATATTTATGAAAGAAATTTTGTAATATTCGACGAAGATTTTTTCTTTTTTTCTTCAGACAGCATGCGGTTTATGTTAATTATCAGCAAATAAAAGAAATAACACGAGAAGGTGAAGACACTCACACCTTAAAATTGCATTTTTAATATAAACTTGCACAGCAACCCTAGTAGATGATAATTAATTTGATTTTTATCAAGTCATCAAAACGTTTTGAAAAGTCAATCATTAACTCATTTCTTATTAAAAAAAGCTTGTGCGAACCTATTTTTATCAAAGCCGATTACCAAATTATAAAATTGCATTTTCTCATGAATTGATACTCATATTTCTAAATAAGTATGTCAGTATTTTCTTTGTTCTCCTCTTGCTTATATTTCGAGATTAACTTCAGTATTATTCGGGAAAAAGTCAAAACCTCTATCAAGCGATTGAAAAACAGAGTTATTTCTAGACATGAGTATCGAAGAAATGTAAAGAAAATTGAACATTAAATGTTTCCAGTGTGCGGGAAAATTTTGAATCCCTTAGTTTCTACTTCGTTCTTGTTTTTTGGATGATTCTATTCAAGTTTGCAAGACAAAAATGAGTTTCATAAAGTTTGGCATAGAGTATTTCTTATGAACAAACAAAATAATTTCCTGTTCATAAGGGTTTCTATTGGAAAGACATAAAGTTTAGTATTCTATAATATTGCATTCGCATTTTATGCTTGGTTTTCGTTTTACTCTCACCTGGTTGGCCATCGATCGAACGACCTGCTTTTGTCCAGTATACGACAGGTAATGGATATCCATCAGCATGACAATTGAGTGTAATAGGTGTGTTGACAATACCAATAATTTCATTGCTTTCTACCATGACTGTTGGCGGAACTAATATAGAGTGAAAAAAGGAAAAACATTATTTCGAATGTAAAAAGAAACTATATTGATGAGAAAAAGAAAAGTGTGAAATGAAACGAAAGAGAAAAGAAGATTGCTGTTTACTTTGTTCAGAAAGTATTTCGAAAAACAAATGAGAACAAAAGATTTGATAATAGGGAAATATTAAATAAATATTACCGTATATATCAAGATGAAAGTCTATACTATCGTGTCCAGCTTCATTTATTATCATGCATTGATATTTTCCATCATCATATTTAGATGTATGGAGGAGAAGTAAACTATTCGATGATGATATTATATATTTTAAATTGATATTACCGTCGGACACTTTTAATTCGATATCATCATGAAACCATCTAAATAAATAAATAAATAAATAAATAAAGTAAAATATTAATATTAATTCTTTTTTTTTGAAATAGTGTGGTATATTTTTTCATACTTAACGATTGGTGCCGGATGACCTTGTATAACATTACATGGAAGTTCGATAGGTTTTGGAGCTACGGCAATAAATGATGTATTTTCTCGTTGAATTCGTGGAGGAACTATAAGCAAAGGAAGATCTCAACTTTTTACTCTTTAGAACAAAAACGAGAATCATTCTAAAAATATATTTCAATACCTAATACTATTAAACGAAATTGTTCTTTTACTTCACCAGCTTTACTATACGCAAGACAAGTATAAATTCCTGCTTGAGATGGTTCAGCTTGAATAATGAGCAATTGAAAACCAGCTGGTCCAATTCTGGAAGACACCAAAATAATACAAATCTTGTTAAAGACACGCTCTATCTATTTTTCTTTTGTATTAGCTACCTATAGCGTGAATTCACTGTGTCAACAGGAAGACCATCTTTTTCCCATGATACTGATGGAGATGGATCACCTAGAAAAGAGAACAATCGTTCAAAGAAAAAAATCCTTTTCTCAGCAATATTTCAACCATTTGCTTTGCAAGTTAATGCAATATGATGATTTTGAATAACATTCACACTATCTACAGTTGGATCACGTTGTATAGTTGGTGGAACTAAATTAAATTATTAAAATACAATAGAATCACAAATTAATTATACCAAAAATTTGTAAATCAATATGATTTGAAAGTTCTCCAGCAATATTTGTTCCAATGCACGTATAACGCGCATTGTCATGTAGATTAACTGAATTAATAATTAATACTCTATTGTCATCCATTAATTCATATCGATCTGTTTTTAAAAAAGAACACAAACAAAATAAGTTTTTTTTTATCCAAATTATAGTTTGGCTTTAAAATTTACCATTATTCCTATTCAAATCTCTTCCATTAATTAACCACATTATATGCGGTTCAGGTTTTCCATACATTGGGCATTCAAGACGAGCTGTTTGATTAAATTTAATTTGATATGTTTCAACTAAATTCGATCGATCAATCGTCGGTGGTACTAATATACGTTTAATATAAGTTTAGTCTTTTTGTTCTTTTGCAAATAAATATCTATGCCTTACTAAAAACATCTAATTGATATGTCAGATTTACTTGCCCAACAATATTTGACATTTGACATGAATAATGGCCTGCATCTGATGAATGTGCTGTATCAATTTGTAATCTAGCTCCATTTTCTAATAACCTAGGCATAGAGACAAAAAACAAAATCTTGTTAAAAGAATAATAATGTAATTAAACATTTGTCAACCTTGCATATGAATGAGATTCTAATAGACTTCTTTCATCTTTGAACCATTGATAATTTATCTCCGGAACTCCAAATCCAGAACATGATAAAACGATATTTTTTCCAAGAACCACATATGGATTAAGATTAATATTCGAAAGATGAATTTCTGGTGGTACTTTAACAAGCAAAACAAAAAGTAGAATTTCATTTTATCATCATATTTCTATCTTGATATTTACTGTAAACTTGTACATCGAATATTTGTTGAGAACGACCAGCTAGATTTTCTGCTTGACATTGATAACTACCACGATCATTCAAAGATATATTTTCAATATGCAATTGAAAATCATTATCTTTCATTGAAATTCTAAATTAATTAAAAAGTAATTTCAAACAATAAACAATTAAAATCGTTCAAAAACCTTTCTGTATCAAACAATACTTGATCATTTTTTGTCCAAATAATAGTTGGTAAAGGAATAGCGCGAAGTAAACAAGTTAAAACAAGTGATTCACCTTTCACTCGAGTTATCTCATTTACTAGTTGACCATTGTTAACAATCGATGGTGGTACTAAAACAAGAACAAAAGAAATATGATCTTATTTAAGAGAGGTGTCACATATCCGAAATATCGGGCATGCTGGAGATGCCAAAGGAGACGCCGACATACAACACTATAACTAACATAATGAAATACTATGTGTATGTAAAATTCTTTGAGCGCATTCTGCGTCTAACGCAGAGACGCCGTATCTCTGGCATCTCCATCTCCGGCATCTC
>OENM01002870.1:0-13580 GCA_900239745.1 Rotaria magnacalcarata
TATTGAAGTGCAAGAATGAAACGATTGCATACCTCAATGTTGATTCCTTTTCATATTTTCTTTTGATCATAAATTCAGATCAATATTTTCATATGCTTTATAAGGTCTGTTGGCCGTGTTTTTCATTCTTAGCTCTTCATTTCTCAGATATTCAGAATTATTAAATGTTTTTGAATTTCTTCCTTTGATAAAACGGTGCTACTTTAATCTCTAGCTCTATGTATACCAAGACTATTCAAATGCTTCTTACTGATTCAATCTTATACTAAGGAATATCATTGTACTCAGTTAAAGGGTTTCATGATTTGAAGAGCCAATCTAAATTAGAATCCAATGTAAAACTTCGTTTAATGAAAATGATGAAGAATTGGGTTCTGGCCAGTTATAAAATTATCATGTGAATAAAAGTTATTATACTGTAAGATTAGAAAACATTAGAAAAGAGTTTTAAGCTAATTTTGAAAATTTTTCATTCGTGCATATCTGAGATTGAAGATACCTTACATATTACTAAGTACTTAAGATAATCAATAGTTTCCGTATCTACACAGTTATATCTTTATTTCAAAATAAAATAAAAATATGTCCACACAAATTCTTGAATTTCAATATCTCCTTCATTGGCTTCTTGTTTGAAAGTGTTTCATTTCAAAACTCAGGTGCATATTCCTGTGTCAAAGATTTTCATAAAGCTGATCTTAAAGTGATACATGACTGCTCTCAGTTGAAAATTGACATACTACATTCTAGTGCTCTCATGAGAAGAAATCGGATGACCAATTGAAACTTATATAGTGAATTAATGCTAATTTGAAACATTGGTTCGCCAGGTTTGTCCTACAGGTGTCTGTTGGCAGCTCTGGTCACAGCTACATGCTGAGGTGCAGCCACATCTTGTTCTCTTTAATGTCTCAGCTACAGCCTGGAATTAAGTTTAAAACATATAAAACTGGAGTTATGCCGTACTTTGGGCCTCTAGCCGATATGTATTCTGTCGTGTTTCCGAGGGAAAATGTAGAATAAGGGTGTGGGTGAACAGTAGGTCCACACCCACACCCTCAAGAAGATCAGCTGAAGTTACCGCTTTTTGTTCTATACTATTAGACTCGATCGACGCTTTTGCGTATGTCAAGACAGCATTTAATAGAGAAAACTATATCTGTACTTCATTTAATATGACAATAAAAAGACTTTAATTTATTAATGTATTGTATTTTACTATACGAACAAGTTGTACCTTTACACACTACTTCATGTATGCTGTATTTTCGTAATCAATAATATTAATTTATCTGAACTGAATAACCAGCGTTCTCATCGAATATATCGTATGCATTTTATATTTCTTCATTTTATCAGATTATATCCTGTGTATCCCCATTGTATCCTTTCGTATCCTTCGTACCCCGATGTATCCTCTGTATCCCCATTCTATCCTTCGTATCCTGTGTATCCTGACCGTATCCGGGATAGAAGGAATCCGCCCCCCNTGAACTGAATAACCAGCGTTCTCATCGAATATATCGTATGCATTTTATATTTCTCCATTTTATCAGATTATATCTTCTGTATCCTCTACGTATCCTGTGTATCCCCAATGCATCCTCTGTATCCCCATTGTATCCTTTTGTATCCTTCGTATCCTGTGTATCCCGACCGTATCCGGGATAGACGGAATCCGCTTTTCCCCCTTGCTAGTATAACTTTTGATATGCTTTACAAGGTCTATCCGCCACGAAAGTTTTAAAATTTTCTGCTCAGGCCCTGCTCCAGAAACCCTGGAAAGGGGAGGGGTACCGTTAATGCACTTTGAGAAAAAATGATTCATAGAGATTCATAATCACTTTCAAGAATTTATACTGCAGTTTTGTGGATAAATTTTGTAATTTTGATCTAGAATTATGCTAATCGACGTAATATTTTATATATAATGGCGAGGGTGTAGGTGTGGCCCACACCCACACCCATTTTATTAAGAAGAGGTGGATTACATTATCTGAAGTATGAATTCGAAGAAATATTTTCACTATATTTTAAAATGCACTTCGAAACACAACTCCCAATGAAAATTAACTCGGTATAAGTCAGCCAAGATCGTCCCAGTCATCCCATAAAAATAACTTTAATCTAGTATTTTCCCGTAAAGTTTGCATGACATGATGTTTGGATACCTTTCCTATTTCATTACGTCGCAGGTCAAGGGTGGTGAGTGTCTATGAGAGAAAGTCGACATGTAAATAAGAAAGATAAAACGAGAAGGAAATTTACTGTGTTATTTCGAAAAGTAGCAGCCAGATCTTGTGCACCTTGATCTCCAATTTCATTACCAGCTAGGTCAAGGAATGTCAGTGTCTATATTAGAAACTCGGGATGTAAAAGAGTGAAATAGATAAAAAAATGATTCACTTCATTATTTCCAAAAGCAGCAGCCAAATGTTGGGCCCCTTGCTGTTTGATTTTGTTGCCATCGAGACCTAGATAAGCGAGCGTCTAGACGAGATAGCCAAGATACAAATGACAAAAGAAAAAAGACAAGATTTACCTTGTTATCTCGAAAAGCAGTAGCCAGATCTTGCGCGCCTTGATCCCCGATTTGATTGCGAGTAAGATCGAGCTTGTGGAGTGTCTGTGGAAAAAAATCGAAAAACAAACCAGGGAAAAACGAGAGATTCAGATTTACTATATTATTTCGCAAAGCAATAGCCAGGTATTCGGCTCCTTTGTCTCCAATCTTATTGTAACGGAGCAAGAGTGTGACCAGCGTCTGTGTGAGAAAGTGAATATGTGAGTACGAGAGGTAAGCAGAAACTGAGATTACATTGTTATTTAGTAAAGCAGCAGCTAGATGTAGGGTTGCCTCATCATCTATCATATTGGAGGCCATATCTAGTGTGATCAGTGTCTGTCTCAAAAAGTTCAAATACAAATAAGAGGGATCAAGAAGACTGAGACTCACATTGTTATTTTGCAAACCAACAGCCAAATGTTTGACACCATCAACGTTGAGTTTATTGTCGTTAAGGTTGAGTGTGACAAGTGTCTGTACAAGATAGTTAAGATGTAAATGTAGAAACTAAATAGAGCTTGAGATTCACCGTGTTATTTCGGAGGAAACTAGTGAGCTGTTCAATTCCTTCGGTGTCGATTTTATTGCTAGCAAGATTAAGTGCAGTAAGTGTCTGTATGAAATAGCGGTAATGTAAACCATAAAGAGAATAAGATTTACGTTGTTAGTTTCCAAAGCCTTTGCGAGGTATTGAGTTCCTTCGTTGTCGATTTCATTGTTAGCCAGGTCGAGTTCGGTGAGTGTCTGCGTGAGATAGTAATAGTGTAAACAAAAGAGACAAAAAAAAGGACTGAGATTTACTTTGTTATTTTCAAGTGCCTTGGCCAGATGTTGTGCTCCTTCGGTGCCGATTTCATTACTGGAGAGATTGAGTGTAATCAATGTCTGGGTGAGATAATGATGATGCGACAAGAGAGATAGAAAAGACTGAGGCTTACCTTATTACCTTCTAAAGCCTTAGCTAGGTGCTCAGTTCCTTCAGCATTGATTCCGTTGTTAGCGAGATTGAGTGTGGTGAGTGTCTGTGTAAAATACTGATGATGCGAAAAAGAGTGATCATGGGACACTGAGAATTACGTTATTGTTTTCGAGAATCTTAGTCAGATGTTGAACACCTTCATCGCCAATTTCATTGCTAGCGAGGTTCAGTGTGGTGAGTGTCTGCATCAGAACATAAGGCGGATATAAATAGCTAATATAGATTGAAACTCACTTTATTATTTTGAAAAGCATTAGCCAGATGTTGGGTTCCTTGCGAACCAATATTATCATTTTCGAGGCTCAATGTATTGAGCGTCTGTGTATGAAACAGATGATATGGATCTGAAAGTTAAACTCAGAATGCAATTCACCTCGTTGTTCGCAAATATATCCGCAAGATATTGAGCCCTTTCGGCGCCTTTTTCTTCATCTTTCAAGTCGAATGTGATGAGTGTCTGTTGGATATATTGAAACTAAAAACTTAAAAAGAAAAGAATGATTGAAATTCACCTTGCCACTTGGTGTAACATCAGTTTGACGGTGCTGCTCTTCGTCTGAAGTTTTGTTGTCTTCAAGATATAGCTGGATGAGTGTCTGTACAAATAAGTCAAGATACAACAATTCAGAAAGATTCGGAAAAATTGAACTTCACTGTGTTATTCTGAAAAGCAACAGTCAAATACTGCAGTCCTTGCTGTCCGATGTTATTCTGTCTAAGATCGAAGGTGGTGAGTGTCTATGAAAGAAGCTGAAGATAGATACAAAAGCAGAAAAAAGGGAATAATATGCACTGTATTATTTCGAAATGCATCAGCTAGATGTTGCGCTCCTTGATCTCCGATCTCATTCCCGTAGAGATCAAGGTTGACGAGAGTCTATGAGAAGTAGTGAAGTTTTAATAAAAAGAGAGAGTGTAACAAGAAAATTCACGTTGTTGTTTCGGAAGGCATCAGCTAGATGTTGGGCTCCTTCGTCAGCAATGTAATTGTTATAGAGAACGAGTGTGGTGAGTGTCTGGATGAAAAAACGAAGTCGAAAATGAGATAATTAAAGAAAGAAAGATAGTCACTTTGTTCTCTTGGAACGCAGACGCCAGATATTCAGCACCTTGGTCTTCGATTTCATTTGCAGTGAGGCTGAGTGTGGTTAATTTCTGTAAGAAATAGCGATGATCCAAACAAGAAATAGAGAAAGAGGCTGAAATTTACGTTATTATTTTTGAAAGCATTAGCCAAATATTGGGTCCCTTCGTCGCCGATCTTATTAGCAGTGAGGTCGAGTTCGGTAAGTGTCTGTGTGAGAAAGTGATGATATGATTAAAAAAGAGAGAAATATTGAAACTTACGTTGTTATTTTCGAGTGCTTTTGCGAGATGTTGAGTTCCTTCGGTGCCGATTTCATTGTTAGCCAGTTTGAGTTTGATGAGTGTCTAAGTATAGACATTATGATGAAGACAAAATAGATTAAGATGGAGTTCAGTTCACCGTGGTACTACGCAAAGAATTAGCCAAATATTGAATCCCTTCGTCACCGATCTCATTGCCGGTCAGGTCAAGTTCAATGAGTGTCTGTGTGATAGAATGATGGTGTAACCGAAAGTGATAGAAACAGACTGACGCTTACCTTGTTATTTTCGAGTGCCTTAGCGAGGTATTGAGTTCCTTCGGCACCGATTTCATTGTTAGCGAGGTCGAGTTTGGTGAGCATCTGTGTAAGAAAGTAAAGATACCGACGAAATAGCGAGAGAGGCTAAAATTCACGTTGTTCTCTTGGAAAGCAAAAACCAGATGTTGGATCCCCTTGACATCGATGTGATTGTTAGCGATGTTGAGTTCGGTGACTGCCTGCATACGACAATTAAGATACAAACGAGAAAGCGAAAGACATTGAGATTTACCGTCTTGTTTCTGAGAAAATCAACCAGATGCTTGATTCCTTCAGCGTTAATTTTGATTTTATTGAGTTTGAGTGTGGTTAGTGTCTGTGAGATCTAGTAGTGATGGAAATGAGGGAAAAAATAAGCGTTGACATTCACCTTGTTGTTTTGAAAACCATCTGCTAAATATTTAATCCCTAAGTTTCCAATTTTGTTGCGTCCGAGATCTAGTGCAGTAAGTGTCTACGAGAGAGTCTAAATGGAATCAAAATATATGCAGAGCATAAGATTCACTCACCGTGGTATTTTGAAAAGCATTGGCTAAATGGTGCATTCCTTGGTCTTCGATTTTGTTACCAGCAAGGCTAAGCGTGGTGAGTGCCTATTTGATATATTAATGATGTAAAACGGAAAGATCATGATAGAAAACGATTTACTTTGCTTTTTCGGAATGCACCAGCCAAATATTTGAGCCCTTGATCTCGGATATCGTTGTCATTCAAGTCGAGTTCAACAAGTGTCTGAAGCAACAAGGTGAAAATGAAAGCGAAGAAGATAAAGAGAGATTGATATTCACTGTATTGTTGCTAATAATATCAGCTAGATACAGGGCTCCTTCCGCGCGGATTTCATTGTCTCTAAGTTCGAGTTTGGTAAGTGTCTGTTTAGCAAACTGGAGAAATTAAGAGTCTTGAGTCGGAGAATTTATTCACGGTTTTATTTCGAAGAGCTTCCGAGAGATATTGAGTACCTCGGACGCCGATTTGATTATAGTTCAAGTTGAGTATGGCGATCGTCTGTTCGGGAAAGTGAAGATGTGTTTAAATAAACTTTAATGCGTGCGATGCTCACCTTATTATATCGTAAGGCAACAGACAGAAGTCGAATTTCTTTGTATCCTATCTCCTTATTTTCAAGATTGAGTGTCGTGAGTGTCTATATTGGAACTAGGGTTGAAAAACAAGAGTATAAACGAAAAATATCTTTCACTGTGTTATTTCGTAAAGCATCCTCCACATAATGGACCCATTCGGCACCAATCTCATCGGCTGTGAGGTTGTGTGTGCTCAGTGTCTTTATAGAAATATGAAGATGTTAACGAGATATATAAAGATAAAAAAATGTTCACCAATTTATGTCGTAAAGTCTGAGACATATATTTGGCAGCACTGATTGTAATTGGATTACCTGTGATTTCTAATTTGGTTAGCGTCTGATTGAAAGAAAAACTGAAGATAGCGAAGTAATATGTTAAGATAGTAAATGTCCTCACCGAATCAAATTGTAAAACATCAGCGAGATCATGTGCACCTCGGTCCCCGATTCGATTGTATCCAAGGTCGAGCGTTGCGACTCCCTTTATCATAGTCAAACATGCCAAAGAATAATATAAATAGAGACAGAGTTTTACCACATCCATATAATTCATTAAAGCATAAGCCAAAGTGTGTGCGCCTTGATCACGGATTTTGTTGAATCGAAGGTTGATGTTATTTAGTGTCTGTGTATAAAAGCAGTGAGTTTTATGATATAAAAGAAGCAATAGAAGTCACGGAGTTATATTCAAAAGCATTTGTCAGATATTCAATCCCTGCATCTCCGATTTGATTGTTTGAGAGGTCGAGTGTCATGAGTGTCTGAGTGGGAACAGGAACATGTATATAAAAGAGATATCGAGGTAGTAAGGTTTACTTTGTTAGTTTGTAAAGCGTCAGCCATATGCTTCATTCCGACATTGCCGATTCGGTTCTTGGATAGGTCGAGTGTGGTAATTGCCTATATGAAAAATATGGATGTAAATGGGAAAGATAAAAAACGATTAAGTTGCACCTTGTTTGTTTGTAAAGCATAGGCAATATGTTGAGCCCCAGTAGGTCCTATTCGATTGCTCGATAGAAAGAGCGTGGTCAGTGTCTATGAAAACGTGAGTACATAAATGAGAAAGATAAAATGAAAATCACTTCACTGTATTAAGTCGTAAAGTAGGAGCCAATTCTTGGATTCCGTCGGCTTCTAACTGATTGTAGCTTAGGTCGAGTTGAGTGAGTGTCTGAATTAACAATTAAAGTGCACAAGAGAGATAAAGTTGTACAATGAGATTCACCGTGGTATGGCCTATAGTTTGGGCGAGATCTTTAGCCGTAGTAACACCGATCTGATTACTTGAGAGGTTAATTGTGGTGAGTGCCTGTGTAAAAATTGAGCACGTATATAAAGAAGTTAATAAAACAAAGAGACTCACCTTATTGTTTTTTAAAGCGTTAATCAGATGTTGAACTCCTACATCTCCGATTCCATTGCTTCCGATATCGAGTGTGGTGATTATCTGTGAAAAAGCGTAAATTTGCAGGTGGACAAAATTATGAGAAAGCGACGCTAACGTTGGTATTTTTCACAGCGTCAGCTAGATGTTCGACCCCATCGTATCTGATTTCATTGCTGCAGAGATTGAGTGTGGTGAGAGTCTGCATATAAAAACAAACATGTAAATGAGAAAGATAAGGAGAGAAAGAGGTTCACTGAGCCGTTCAGTAGCGCATCAGCCAAATATTGTGTTCCTTGATTTCCAATTCTATTAGATGCGAGGTCAAGTGTGGCGAGTGTCTGTGGAGGAATACGACGATGTAACCTAGACAAATGTTGATTGAACGAGGCTCACCGTGTTGTTGCGTAGGATATCAGCCAAATAATGGGCGCCGTTGTCTCCAATTTTATTTGACGAAAGCTTGAGCAGGACGAGTGTCTTTATTGAAAGTAAATGTTTGAATGAGAACTGACAAGAGAGATAGAGGTTTACAGTATTGTTTGATAAGGCCTGAGCCAGATGCCGGGCTCCTTGTGCTTCGATATTATTAGATGCGAGACTGAGGGTGGTGAGTGTCTACGAGAAGAGAAAATATGTAAACGAAAAAGATGACAAGAAAATGAAGTTCACCATATCATGTCGTAAAGCATTAGCCAGATTCTCGACTCCATGGTCTCCTATTTGGTTGTTTTCCAGTTTGAGTGTTGTGAGTGTCTGCGTCAAAAATAAATATATCCATGAAATTAATGAAGAGAAAAAGTGGATTACTGTGTTGTACGGGATAACATCTGCGAGATGTCGAGCTCCGTTGTCTCCGATCTGATTGTTTGAGAGATTAATATTGGTCAGTATCTGTGTCAGAAAATGGAGATTGACATGAGACATGCAAAGTGAGCATCCCATCTACCTTGTTATTTCGACAAACGTTAGCTACATACTGTACACCTTGCGCTGTGATGTTATTAGCTGCGAGGTCGAGTGTGATAATAGTCTGGTGAGAAAGTCTCGGTATATGTAACGGAGATGAAGTAAGAATAAGATTAACCTTATTATTTAGGAGAGCATCAGTCAGATATTGAACTCCTTGATCTGAAATGCGATTCTTGGACAAGTCTAGTTGAGTGAGTGTCTATGAAAGAGACTGATAGTTGAGAATGAGATAGGTTAAAGCGAATATAATTTACCGTGGTTTTTCTTATAACGTCGGCGAGCTGTTGAGCCCCTTTATCACCGATTTGCTTGTCGATCAGTTCGAGCTGTTTTTGAGTCTGTGAAGAAAAGTGAATAAGTAATTTTTAGAGAACTATAATAAAAGGGTGTTCTATGATGACATAAATCAAACGGCCATAATGGAATATAGCACTCATACATGGTACTAAAACAATCTAAAATGGATCAAAGTGTTGAGCAAGAAATCCGGCTCAATAAGCTGATAGAACGTCAGTGAATAACCTATGAAAATGATAATCTCTGTCTTTTCGAAAATGAAAAACCTATTATTGATTTTTGTGGAATTTGGTTACAATTATCATAGTTCTTCAATGTATTACAAGTTTTTGTGAGTGCATTCCAAACGTATTAGAGGAGATCATTTTGGAGGGAATCGAAAAAAAACGTTCGAAGATTTGTGACAATTCGTCACAACTTATTCTGTAAGAAAGTGTACATGTTCTTAGAATAGTTGAGTAAATATGATTATTTAACGACAGGAAACCATATAGTACTTTATTTCAACTATGAATTTCGCAATTTTATCGAGTTCTGTTGAAGCACCGGAGAACTTTCATCGCTCCCTCCCATTTATTAGCCTTTAAAATAACTAGTTAGTATTTCTAGAAAATGTTTTAAAAATTTAATGACATTTGAATCAAACGGTGACAAGCTTACGTGCAACCTGTCCAATCAAAACGCACTCGCTGTATCTTAGATAAAAACAAGTTTCGGAGCTGAATATTTCCTACTCTTATATTCAAAAGGTAAAAGTGGCATGTGATGTGGTTAATGTGAGCATTCATACTTGCGATCGTATGATCATGTACTAAGAAAAGGATGAGCACTGTACTTGAAGTGTTTCATGAAATGACTGTTGATGATCATAGTTTTGCATTATTTTATCCATGCCATCATTTTCTTTGTTTAGTCTACGACGAGAAATGAATCAACAATTGATTGAATATAGGAGCATAGCTCAATTCATAATTTATCTCCAAACTGTTCAAAACAACTTACGTTTTATTCTGTTTTTCTTCCTGAAATATGCGTTCCCAGTACGATGCGGCGATGGCTTTTTCACGATTTGTTTGACGGGTATCGACCGAAGATAAAATCAGGTTAATGTCGACCGAGGAATTTTGTTCAGTTGGTTTCTCTAGAAATCGGAGAGTCATCATCAAAATTTCGAGAACATGCTAGCTTTTACTCATATGCTGTCTTTGTCGGTGTGATTTCCATAAACGTTTACAACGACAATAAATATATTTTATAAACTGACCTAGATAGCATAAAGTGTTGAGCGGTGGAGGCAACACTGTCTTATCTTTAATTTCATAAATTAGCCAGAATCGTTGATATCGCCATAGTTCATTTGATTTTTCTTGCACACGTTGAATTTTTTCACTACATAGTACGAAAAAAACTCATTCAAAAACATGACATATATTGTTGTTCTGCACTCTAAAAAAATCGGTACTCTACCGAACCTTAATAGTCCCACATTTCTCCACTGAACGATTTTAAGTTCCGTGGAGTGGAAAACGTTCCGTGGTCTCCTTTCAGAACTATTTTAAGTTCAGCAGATTTCACCAAGTTTCGCAATTTTGCGCCTGAACTCTTCGAAGGTTCCGTAAAGTGGTTTTGGTTTCGTGCGTAATGCACCAAACCTCTGATAGTTTTGTGAAATAGCAGAATATTTCGTAATATGTCGACGGAACCATTGATCGTTCCCTAAACTGTCAAAAGGTTTGGAATATTTTCTGCAAAACGATTGCTGCTTTCGTAGAACATTCGAGGATTTCGTATTTTTTGAGCTGAACGGTTCCTAGTTTATTATCCATGTCAAAGTTTCGTATATTTTGTGCCAAACCACTGATAGTTTCGTAGACTCTCTCGACGTTTGGAATCTTTTCCACAAACCGGCTGATAGTTTTGTTCACGATCCAAAGCTTTTGTATTATTTGTACGGAACTTTTTCACATTTTCTAGTGTGCTTTAAGGTTTTGTAAAATACCGACCAAACCAGCGTTCGTTTCGTAGACTATCTCAAGGTTTCATAGTTTTTGCGCTTAAATTTTCACCGGTTTATTATCGATGTCAAAATTTCTATAGCTTATTAGGGTCACGGAGTCCAAATCTGTTATCAGTTTTTCTATCCGAGTTTTCATGACTGAGAAAATTCGCCGGTCAGAACTCCAAAATTTACAAGGTAGACTTTTTATTTCAACTCTGCCGTCAATTCTAGGGTAAGTTTGATGTGATGAAAGTGAATAATTTCTTTCTTTGTTATTAATTCATTCATATAGAAGGTTTCAGGTAAATTTGATTTCACAAAATGACAGAAATTTGTTTGGTTTAATTATAGAAGGCTGCAAAGATGCAATTTTAGGTCAGTTTGATCGTATATAATTTAATATATTTGATTTGTGCTTTTGTTCTAGATTGATGTTTATACGCAGTTTTAGGTAAGTTCTGTCTTAGCAAATCAAAAATTCTTTTTTGTAATTCTAGGTTAATATAGATATGGAGTTTTAGGTAAGTCTGATTTTATGTAATAATAAATTTTCGCTAATTTGTTTATTATAGATTGTTCTAAGTATGAGAATAGTGAAGTAAGTTTGATCTTATAAAATGATGATTATATTTATTCGTTTCTGTATCTTAGGTTGTTTCAATTATCGAAATCAGGGTGAAGTTGGCTTTAACCGTCTGGTGCCGTCCGTGTGTATGCATACTATTCTAGTGTTTCTGAAAACCCAAGTATGGCATAAATCAGATAAATCATAAGTAGAATGAAATAGTCTATAGAATGATTTTCCTTGAATGCAGAAAATTACTCTATAGACTATTTCATCTTACTTTTGATTCATTTGATATATACCATACTCGGGCTTTGAGAAATACTCGAATAGTGTACATACCGCGGGCAGCAGCACAGGATTAAATGAAATTTTTGATTGGAGAGACAATTTGGAAGAAGATTTAGTGCAAATAGTTTTGTACGGAACCTTTGTCGGGTACGAAACCTTGTTTTTGAATGATTTCGAAAAGGTTCTGTATGAAACCATTGCTACAAAACTCTTTTTTTGAACTATCGTGAAGGGGGTCGGTACGAAACCTCATTTTTTACAAAACCAAAAAGGATCTGACGGTGTACCGAGGATAAGATTCTTTTTGGGTTCTGTAAAAAGCCTATCTGTTTTAGAGTGTACACTCACTTAAACATCGCGATAAGCACATTCAGAAGCAGTACATTGGATATCACGGTAAAGCCAATTGAAAATAAGAAAACAAATGTACCATAGGCGTCGTTTTCTGAAACAATAGAAATAGATCTGCTATTTCTACACAACAATAAAAGGGATAAGTTCATCCGTACCACTAACAGCGTCGTTATATGGCTCGGCCACTTGTCCGAACACTTTCCAAATACCCCAGTTGAACACATCTCGCAATAATTGCCAACTAGACGATCCATCGGCACCTTGGACCACTACAGTGGCATTGGAGACTGACCCATTAGTCGAATTTGGCCAAACGACTTGCTCCTTAGTTGTTAAGAGAGACCAAGAAGCAACCGAAAAACCGAAGAGAATAACAAGGATAAAGCATATGAAAATTACGATGGCATCTTTCATCTACGACAAAGAAACGTAAGCGAACTGTGGATATTCTGATACACGGTAAACTCACCATTTCGTAGATCATGGTTAGTTTCGGTCCCAGTATTCTGGATGCAGCGAACAGATAGAGTATTCGAATATACCAAATAACACAATCGATTGACATAAATATTCTAGATGAAAGCTCGAATATATCTTATGTGCTACATTCTTTTCGAATCACTTAAGTAAAAACACTCCACGGTTGGGATTCGCAAAGGTATTGATTTGTAGACTCGAAACAAAAGATAGAAAACATGTGTCGGTCATGCATACTCAATATCTATTTCCCACGAACGCTCGTCATATTTTGCCCACTATTAAGTGATCATACCGTATACCATGCGATCATAATAATAGATTGTTTAACAAACTAATCTCATATCTTAGTCAGTATATCGACAGCTTCAGTTGAGTAAAACGATCGTTAATCGAGAAGACAAACACTTCATTTCTGGATATTGATGGAATTGCATACTCTTCAGGGTATCCTAAGTTTTAAGTCGCAACGTGTAACGTTAAGATATTATGGCATCTATAGATTATCTAATTGGGGTATACCATGTGATCTTAGTTAGAAAATACACTAGTATTACCACATAGCATACAACTCACAGGGTTTGTAGATCATAAAGAACTTGATTAATAGATGTTAGAAGGAGTTATACATGTTTCATATGATATAATTATTCTTCCTTTTTATCTTTTGATGTTTGAATTTTTCATTCAGAAAAACAAAAATGGCATGTTTAATTGTGCTTCGGCAGCTCAATGATAAGAACACTGGTTCGGTTAAGCAGATGCTGTGTCTTGAGTTCAATTCCCGAACAAAACATATCATTTTTTTTTTTCTGAATGAAAAATTCAAGCATCGAAAGATAAAAAGGAAGAATAATTATATCATATGAAATCATGAAGAACTATTAAAATCCTACGGACCAGTTTTTCAAAAGAAACTAATAAATAGGAACATATTGA